>CM069149.1:39731457-40031457 GCA_035221665.1 Okamejei kenojei
GGAGTAGGCGATGCTTCGGGTGGAGACCCTTCTTCAGACAGTGCAGGCGGTGGATTAGGACGCGGCTCTGGAGCTACTGGGAGAGGAAGAGTTGGTAGCGTCCGGGCAATGACTCTGTTGATACTTGGAATACCTTCGGCTTGTGACCGGTCCCCGGGAGAGATTGCCACAGCTCTGCCTTTAACCGCGCCTTAGAGCGGAGAGAGGCGCACTGCCAATGATCTCTTGTCCCTTTCCTCCCACCCCCCGTCTTCTTCTCCGAGTTCAGACCCGAGGATGCGGCGCTGGGCGCTGGCTCTTTGCCTCCTCCGGGTTATCTCGGCCAACCCTCGCCTGGAGGAGCCGGGCAGCGGCAGCGGCAGCGGGCGGAGGCAACCGCTGGACCATCTGCGGTCTAGCGGGACTCCCGGAGAGGAGGACTCTCCTCCCCCCGTCCACCTCCCCAACCACTCGGCGTCTCTAGGTCGCAGCGACCGGCGACCCAGCCGCCACCAGTGGCATCTGCCCAAGACCCACCTGCGGGTGATGGAGGTCCCAGCTCGGGAGATCACCGGGACAGCCCCGCGAGGATCTCCAGAGAAAAGTATCTCCGTGCACCGCGTCTCCAGCGGAAAGTTTGAGCCGGGCCGATCCAACTTGGTGGAAAGCGGCACGGTTGCAGTCGCCCCAAGGAGCAGCGCCAGTTCGAGGTCCAAGCGAGGGACGGATGGGGTGAAAGGCGCTGGCCAAGCAAGAGGCAAGGGTCGGCAAAGCCTGCAAGGGGACAACTCCACGCGGCTCTCCGGTGAGGTGCAAGAGCTGCTGCTTGTCAACAGGTCGCTGGATGGCCCCAACATCTCTTTCCACCTGGCCTTACAGGAGCCTCTAGCGTTGCTCCCGCTCCGGGCTCCGGCCAAGAGACGCCGGCTGATGAACCCTTTCTACCCGGTGACCGAGGACTCGTACGGAGCCTACGCCGTCATGTGCCTGTCCATTGTCATCTTCGTGATCGGCATCACGGCCAATCTGTCCATCATGTGCATCGTTTGCCATAACTATTACATGAGGAGTATCTCCAACTCATTGTTGGCCAACCTGGCCTTCTGGGACTTCCTGGTCATCTTTTTCTGTCTGCCTCTGGTTATATTTCACGAGCTGACTAAAAAGTGGCTTCTTGGAGATTTTACATGCAAGGTGATCCCTTATCTGGAGGTGAGGAGAAAAAAAAAATCTTTCCAGCATTTTATACTGTAACCATATTTAAAATACACTTGGACAGGTACATGGACAGAACAGGTTTAGAGGTCACACAGAGCTACTTTGGGCAACAGAGTGACACATGTGGCCGAGTTGAGAAGTTCTAGGAGCTGAATTAGGCCACTCGGCCCATCACATATACCCCCCCCCCCCCCGTTCAATCATAGAAACATAGAAATTAGGTGCAGGAGCAGGCCATTCGGCCCTTCGAGCCTGCACCGCCATTCAATATGATCATGGCTGATCATCCAACTCAGTATCCTGTACCTGCCTTCTCTCCATACCCCCTGATCCCTTCAGCCACAAGGGCCACATCCAACTCCCTCTTAAATATGGCCAACGAACTGGCCTCAACTACCTTCTGTGGCAGAGAATTCCACAGATTCACCACTCTCTGGTGTGAAAGATATGACTTAGATAGAATCATGACTGGTCTATCTCTCATGACATAGATCATGACTGGTCCATCTCTCTCTCGCAACCCCATTCTCCTGCATTCTCCCCGTAACCATGGGGTTAGTGAAGTGTGAGCTGCTGCCTCACAGCGTCAAAGACCCCGGTTCGATCCCGACCTCGGGTACTATCCGCGTGTGGACCTTGTCCACGTGAGTTTCCTCTCGGGTTTTCCGGTTTACACCCACATCCCAAGGACGTAAACCTCTGTAAGTTAATTGACTGCAGCAAACTGTCCCTAGTGTGTAAGTTAGATCCAAAGACCCTATAGCAATAGAACTAGTGTGAGCGCTGGTGCCGCCCAGTGTGTAAATATACATTGATAGGTGTATGGATGCCCCTGGTCCGAATGTGTTTGTATTCAATCATCCATAAGATAGTAGTGGGCTGGGTTAATGAACCAACGTCGCCTGTGTTGTGTAGAGCCCCCCTCCACACTATCAGGGACATATGCATAGAAAACCAAAAGCACTTTGCCTTTTACCAAAAGCACCTAGAATCCCAAAGCCAAAACCAAAGGGATAATATCAACATCAATCAATGCCAGTTTTATTCGTCGCTTGCACATAAAGTGCAAGTGAAATGAGTTTGCCAGCAGCGGTACGATCAAACGATACAATAAAAAGGAACTGCAGATGCGGGTTTATATCAAAGACAGACACAAGAGTGCTGGAGTAACTCGGAGAGCCAGGCAGCACTTGTGGAGGACATGGATATGTGGCGTTTCGGGTCGGGACCCTTCTTCAGACTGGCGTTAAGGAGAGTGGAGATAACTGAAAGGGAGGAAAAAAACAAGACAAATCGGGGCCGGAGACAGATGTCCTCGGGCAAGGAGGTTCCCCGATAGGCTGACTGTCGGTTAGAGACAGGTGTGAATCCCCAAGAGGGATACATCGTTGTGAAATGTGGAACGAGTTTAGTTCGGGTCAGTTTCTTGTCATGCGTGCCGAGGGACAGTGAAGCGCTTGTTATTGCATGCTGTATGGTCAGTGTAACGGGGGAGAGGGGAAGAGAGAACGGAAGATAGACACAAAAAGCTGGAGTAACTCAATAGACAATAGACAATAGACAATAGGTGCAGGAGTAGGCCATTCGGCCCTTCGAGCCAGCACCGCCATTCAATGTGATCATGGCTGATCATCCCCAATCAGTACCCCGTTCCTGCCTTCTCCCCATATCCCCTGACTCCGCTATTTTTAAGAGCCCTATCTAGCTCTCCCTTGAAAGCATCCAGAGAACCTGCCTCCACCGCCCTCTGAGGCAGAGAATTCCACAGACTCACCACTCTCTGTGAGATAAAGTGTTTATTCGTCTCCGTTCTAAATGGCTTACTCCTTATTCTTAAACTGTGGCCCCTGGTTCTGGACACCCCCAACATCGGGAACATGTTTCCTGCCTCGAGCGAGTCCTTAACAATCTTAACAACCTTAACAACTCAGCGGGACAGGCAGCATCTCTGGAGAGAAGGAACGGGTGACGTTTCGGGTCGAGACGCTTCCTCCATCCAGGTCCACAGTTCACAATCGTGTATCGCTCTTGGTCTCACATCTGTTTCTAGTCAACAGTCAGCCTATCGAGGAACCTCCTTGCCTGAGGTCATTTGTTACCACCTCCGATTCATCTTATTTCCCCCCTTATCTCCCCCCCCCCCCCCACCCCTCCCCCCCCCACCCCCACACTCTCCCTGCTACAATCAGTCTGAAGAAGAGCCTGGACCCAAAAGGTCACCAATCCATTTTGTCCAGAGATGCTGCCTGACCCGCTGAGTTTCTCCAGCATTTTGTCCATTTTGAAGAGGGTTCTATTGAGCATAGAAACACAGAAACATAGAGAATAGGTGCAGGAGGAGGCCATTCGGCCCTTCGAGCCAGCACCGCCATTCATTGTGATCATGGCTGATCGTCCCCTATCAATAATCCGTGCCTGCCTTCTCCCCATAATCCTTGACTCCACTAGCCCCCTAGAGCTCTAACTAACTCTCTCTTAAATCCTTCCAGTGACTTGGCCTCCACTGCCCTCTGTGGCAGGGAATTCCATAAATTCACAACTCTCTGGGTGAAAAAGTATTTTCTCACCTCAGTCTTAAATGACCTCCCCTTTATTCTAAGCACTGGTGGGTTTTTTTTTAACCAAATAGCATGAGGTAACCTGCTCTGAACATACAATGTCATTGAATGTGCATGGATCAGAATCCATTACCTGCACCAGTATTTTAATGTGTCTGCTACTTTAAAGCAACTCTGAAATGTTATTAGAAATAGAGTGACATATTTAGACAGAGTGGCTCCATCCCAACCCTAGTTTGGGGCACAGCAGCAGAGTGAGTTGCTGCTTTACAGCTCCAGAGACCCACGTTTGATCCCAACTCCAGGTGCTGTCCGTACGGAGTTTGTACGTTCTCCCTGTGACCACGTGGGTTTTCTCCGGGTGCTCCGGTTGCCTCCCACACTCCAAAGACGAGCAGGTTTGTAGGTCAATTGGCTTCTGTAAATTGTCCCCAGTGTGTTGGGTAGGACTAGTATATGGGTGATCGCTGGTCGGCACGGACTTGGTGGGCCGATTGGCCTGTTACCTAGCTGTACTTCAAAAAAAGTTGACTGTAAGATTTCATTTGACAGTTCAAATACCTAGAACATGTGTTTAAATCATGAGCAATAAATAGTCTCACACAGCAAGAAAACAGGTCTTTCAAACCAGCTATCAAGCCTAAATCAGCCATTTGTCTAGATCAGCTGAGTCTAAATCAACTCTCAAGCACCCATTAGCATGAATCCTACTTTAATCTAATTTTATTAGTACATAGGGCTGAAGGACCTGTTCCCATGCTGAATCTCTCTAAACAATAGAACAGTATAGTGCAGGAATGGGTCCTTCTGCCAAGACCAACTCTTATCTGCCTGCACCTGTCCCACATGCTTCCATTCCCTGCATTTCCAAATGCCTATCCACAAGTGTCCGAAGTTCATAAATTCTAAGAACGGAATTAGGACATTCGGCCCATCAAGTCTACTCCACCATTCAGTCATGGCTGATCTATCTTTCCCTCTCAACCCCATTCTCCTGCCTTTGCCTCATAACCCCTGACTATTCAAAAATCTGTTAATCTCCGCCATAAAAATATCCATTGACTTGGTCTCCACAACAGTCTGTGGCAATGAATTCCACAGATTCACCACCCTGTGACTAAAGAAATTCCTCTGTATCTCCTTTCTAAAGGTACGCCCTTTAATTCGGAGGCTATGGCCTCTGGTCCTAGACTCTCCCACTAGTGGAAACATCCTCTCCACATTCACTCTATCCTGGCCTTTCACTATTTTGTAAATTTCAATGAGGCCCCCCCCTCATCCTCCCAAACTATTACAGTACTCCCCTTATTGCCATCAATGTCCCCCCCAGAGTCTACCCTGTAGCTACGCAGTGGATGCTGTGTACAGTGGACAATTAACCTACAAATCCATACATCTTTGGGGTGTGGGAGGAAACCGGAACACCCAGGGGAAAGCTGTATAGTCACAGGGAGAACATGCAAACTCCACACAGTCAGCACCAGCAGTCAGGGATGAACTTGAGCCATAGGAGCTGTGAGGTGGCAGTTCTGCTAACTGCACCACGGTATGTTTATTATTATTATTACTATTAACAACTCTTTTGAGAAGCAAGGAGAGGGAAGAATTACTTTTCATGTTTTTCTTCGCTCCTTACAATGCTACGTACGTCAGTGATCGCAACTTCTACTGAAGTTGCGACCACTCGGCTTGTACTCGCTAGAATTTAGAGGATTGAGGGGGGGATCTTATAGAAACTTACAACATTCTTAAGGGGTTGGACAGGCCAGATGCAGGAAGATTGTTCCCAATGTTGGGGAAGTCCAGAACAAGGGGTCACAGTTTAAGAATAAGTGGGAAGTCTTTTAGGACCGAGATGAGAAAAAACATTCTTCACACAGAGAGTGGTGAATCTCTGGAATTCTCTGCCACAGAAGGTAGTTGAGGCCAGTTCATTGGCTATATTTAAGAGAGAGTTAGATGTGGCCCTTGTGGCTAAGGGATCAGGGGTATGGAGAGAAGGCAGGTACGGGATACTAAGTTGGATGATCAGCCATGATCATATTGAATGGCGGTGCAGGCTCGAGGGGCCGAATGGCCTACTCCTGCACCTATTTTCTATGTTTCTATGTTTCTATGAAGTGTGGATGGCCGTTG
Source organism: Okamejei kenojei (assembly GCA_035221665.1). Classification (NCBI taxonomy): domain Eukaryota; kingdom Metazoa; phylum Chordata; class Chondrichthyes; order Rajiformes; family Rajidae; genus Okamejei; species Okamejei kenojei. The sequence goes on from CM069149.1 coordinate 39,737,349, forward strand.
GCTCACGAGAAGCTCATCCGCCCTTTGACAGGTCTTGTTTTTGTTCCTGCTGGGGGTCCACAGCCCCCTTCCACACCTGGCAAACCAGGTGGGGGAGACGGTTTAGTCACCGACTATCCGACCGGAAGTAGCACGGAATTATATGGTACCCGTGGCGGGGGGAACTCCCCCACGACCTGACCTGTTTACCACTGTATGGGTAGTGAGAATCTGCCCACTTTCTCACAAGTTCTGACAAAGGTCTTAGACCTGAAAAGTTAACCGTTTTAATTGATGCAGATGCCAGCCTGGCTCGCTGAGTGTTTCCAGCATTTTCTGTCTTAATTAGTTCAGTTTCGTGATACAGCATCATGGTCAGCCCACCTTGACCATGCCGACCATCGATCACCTGTTCACACTAGAATCATAGAGTCTTACAGCGTGGAAACTGGCCCTTCGGTCCATCTTGCCCACACCGGCCAATACATCCTTTCTACGCGAGTTTGGCCCAAAATCCCTCTAAACCTTTCCTATCCATGTTCCTGTCAAAATGTTTCACTAGTTCTGTGTTATCCCACTTTCTCATTCACGCCCTGTACACTGGGGGCAATTAACCTACAAACCCGCATGTATTTGGGACGTGGGAGGAAACCGGGCACCTGTCAAAAACCCACATGGTCACAGGGAGAACATGCAAACTCCGTGCATGGACAGCACCCAAGGTTAGGATCGAACCCACGTATATAGTGCTGTGAGCAGCAACTCAACCAGCCGCACCACTGTGCCACCCTGATATTCTTTTTTTTTGTTTTTTTTTGTAAAATATTTTTATTAGTAGTAAGAAGAAATAATATAAAATCGAAAAAAAAGGAAGCATATTATTCATCACATACATTCTTAATATTTAAAAAAAAATTAAATCATTCTTATTTATACTTCTATATTTTTTATTATTTTATAACAGTAGGAAATAAAGAGAAATAATAAAAAGAAAAAGAAATAAGAATGAAATAAAAAATCAATAAAATGAGTGGAGTATGAAGCAAGATATTCTTCAATGGAGATATATTCGTGGTCTATTGTATATAATTCTTCATCTATTCCTTCATTCAGGCTTCAGTCAGGGTCTTGAACCGGACCACCTTAACCCTTTAAATATTCAATAAATGGAGACCATATTCCTCTGAATTGATCTAACCTGTCCATTAGGACAAGTCGTAATCTTTCCAGGTGAAGTGTCCTGATATTCTGATATTCTAACCCTGATATTCTAATAACCCCACCCTGATATTCTAATGAATACAGATAAACTGAACTAATGCCCAGAAGCAGACAGCCGGAAATCTTTTCCCAGGATGGAAATATCAAAGGCAAGAGAACATAGATTTAAGGTGATTTAATTTTAAAGGAGATGAGTATGGAAGTCGGGATGTTATGTTGCAGCTATACAAGGCATTGGTGATGCCGCATTTGTAGTATTGTGTTCAGGTTTGGCCCTCCTGCTGGGGGAAAGATGTTGTTAAGCTGCAAAGAATGCAGAGGGAATTTACAAGGGTATTGGCAGGAATTGAGGGGCTGAGCTGTAGGGAGAGGTTGGGCAGGCTGGGACTTTATTCCTTGGAGCACAGAAGGGTAAGTGGTAAACTTGTGGAGGGGAATAACAGGGTAGGAGAATCAAGAACCAGAGGACATAAGTTTAAGATGAGAGGGGAAAGATTTAATTGGAACCTTCTTCTTCTTCTTGCGTGTGGCGTGCACAGCCTAAAGTTGTCGGACAACTTGTTCTATTTGATCTTATTTGATTGTGCACGCCAGGTTGATTGCATTCGTCGAAACAGGGCGGACCACGTGAATGTTGCAATCTCCCACCCCAATAGGGACTTGAAGCACAACCTTTTCACACAGTAGGTGGTGGGTGTATGGAACAAGCTGCCGGAAGAGGTGGTTGGGGCAGGTACTATCACAACATTTAAAAGACATTTGGACAGGTACGTGGATAGGTGAAGTTCAATGGGATATGGGCCAAACGTGGGCAGGTGGGACTAGCGTGGATGGGTCATCTTGGTCGGCATGGGCAAGTTGGGCCGAAGGGCCTGTTTCCGTGCAGTGTGACTCTACTTTCGGGTCAAGTGTTTTTTACACAGAGTGTGGTGGGTCCCTGGAATGAGCTTCGCGGGGTAGTGGTGGTGGCAGATGCAATAGTGGCATTGAAGAGGCTTTTGGACGGGCACATAGATATGCAGGGAATGGAGGGAAATGCATGATGTGCAGACAGAGGAGATGAGTTGAGCTTGGCATCATGTTGGCATGGACATTGTGGGCTGAAGAGCCTGTTCCTGTGCCGTACTCCTCTGTTCTATAGCTGCAGTAAGTGCAGATAGGCAAAATCAATCAGTTCTCCAGAGAAAAGATAAGTTAATGCCTGTGGAGCGGTTAAATCATATCTGATGTTTAAACAATGTAGTGTAATATAGCTGGAAAGAAAGGAGCTTCATCATGAAGGAGAATAATATACTGTCGAAAGTTATTATCTTCTTTCATCTCAGTTACCTGGGTAAAGGCTTGGCAGAGGAAAGGCGGGCTCCTACCTGTGCGTCATACCATGAAGATGGATTTCATCTCAGTTAATAATGACCATATTAATCACTGCCACAGATGGCTTGTCAGTGAATAATAAGCAAGGGCAACATTTCGGAGTATCTGAGACGATACGATAGAACTTTATTTATCCCAGGAGGGAAATTGTTTGTTTATTTATTCAAATGCAGATGCTGGTGCAAACTTGTGGGAGTGCACAGCCTGATTTATGTGCACACTGTGTAAACAAGGCAAACCATCCAAGCAGAAAGAGCCAGTCCGTGTTGATTGATCCTGCTCAATGAATCTTGAAGTAACATACAACGGAATTAATTACACGTTTTACTGGCAATAATGGCGCTTAGCAGGAGGATTCTAGCCAATTATGGACTAAACGAGTCGGTATTTTATTGAGTTGGGACAATTAAAAACCTTGAAGTGATCTCGTCTGCCTGATGCTCAGCATCAGGTGAAAGTTGAGTATGATATACTGCAACCCGCATCAGAAAGAGGATCCTATGGGCCTGGCCCACTTGGCGATTGCCGGTGACTGTCGTAGTCGTAGCAGGTCGCCGAAAAACCGACGACACCCTACGTTGTCACCCTGGCGACAACCCACGACAGCACCTACGCCAGGAGAAGTCAAGCTACGCTCATTGGCGTCAAGCCCACTGTCGCCAAAACATTTTCAACATGTTGAAAATTTAGAAGCGACCAGAGAGACGCTTCAAAATTTTGCACGGCTTAGGAGACTACTCCCAGCGGCCACTGCCAAACATGTGACGACAAACTAGTCCCCTGCAGTTGCCTAAAAAATCCCCTAAGTGGGACAGGCCCATTAATGTCTCTTGTCAATCTCTGTGTGGGATTTATCTTCTATACAAACTGGTACAATTTAATGGTGACTGCCGCCTGTCAGCTGACGTCCATTAGAGTTTCACATTCAGGATTCCTTTCACATCGTGTTCTTAGACACGCTGAATTTTCTGTCAAGTGCAGTTTCTTTTTTTAACACTGTCGCTTCAAACACAGAGAAGGTATACATAATGTATAAAGGTTTACAAGAAAACTCGGAAATCCCAATATTTAGGCATCTGGCTCACCCAGTCCTGTTTCCAACACTCCTTTAGACTTTAGAGAGTACAGTCCCTTCAGCCCGCCGATCCACACCAGCCAGCGATCCCCGCACATTAACACTATCCTACACACACGTTTACAATTTTACATTTTACATTTGTACCTAGCCAATTAACCTACATACCATATATAACCATATAACAATTACAGCACGGAGACAGGCCCTCTCGGCCCTTCCAGTCCGTGCCGACCATTTGTTTTCCCCTAGTCCCATCTACCTGCACTCAGACCATACCCCTCCATTCCCTTCACGTCCATATACCTATCCACTTTACTTTTAAATGTTAAAATTGATCCTGCCTCCACCACCTCTGCTGGAAGCTCATTCCACACAGCCACCACCCTCTGAGTAAAGAAGTTCCCCCTCACGTTACCCCTAAACTTCTGTCCCTTAATTCTCATGTCATGCCCTCTTGTTTGAATCTTCCCTACCCTCAATGGGAAAAGCTTATCCACGTCAACTCTGTCTATCCCTTTCATCATTTTAAAGACCTCAATCAAGTCCCCCCTTAACCTTCTGCGCTCCAAAGAATAAAGACCTAACTTGTTCAACCTTTCCCTGTAACATAGTTGCTGGAACCCTGGCAACATTCTAGTAATACCTGTACGTCTTGCGAGTAAAACGAAGAGCTCGGAGAAAACCCACGCGGTCACGGGGAGAATGTGCAAACTCCGTACAGACAGCACCTGCAGTGGGGATCGAACCCGGGTCCCGGGCACGGCAAGCGCTGTAAGGCAGCAACTCTTCCGCTGCGCGCCACCGTGCCACCACTCTTGCAGGAAAACTGGAAATCCCAATGTTTTGGCATCCGGCTCACCAGCACAGTTTCCTACATTCTTTAGTCTTTAGACTTTTGAGATGCAGTGCGGAAACAGGCCCAACGAGTCCACACACCGACCAGCGATCGTCTCGTACACCAGCACTATCCTATCCTGCACTCACTAGGGATAATTTGCAATTTTACCGAAGCCAATTAATCAACTAACCTGTACGCCTATGGAGTGTGGGAGGGAACCGGAGTCCCCGGAGAAAACCTACACGGTCACGGGGAGAACGTACAAACTCTGTACAGACAGCACCCGGAGCCGGGATCGAACCCGCGTCTCTGGTGCTGTAAAACCGCTGCGCCACCGTGCCACCCGCAAAATGAAGCGTGTTTGGTATTTGCTGAGGCTTAATAATGCATACGTTAGTCATCACTGCCCTCAATTTTGAAAAATAAGTTACGTTTATGTTCTTTTATCAGAACCATTACAAAAATAGACTATCCTCTTGTAAAAAGGAATAAACTATGAAACAAAATGATAGAGTTGTCAGTATTATATGAGATTTGTGTCCATTCCTATATGGACAAATTGAATTCAACCAATGCAGGAGTGTAAAACCAAAGAACTGCAGATGCTGGTTAATGCACAAAAGGACACAAAATACTGGAGGAACTCAATGGGTCAGGCAGCATCTATGGAGAACAGGGAGAGGTGACATTTCGGGTCTGAAGAAGGGTCTTGACCCAAAACATCACCTGTCTATGTTCTCCAGGGATGCTGCCAAACCCGCTGAGTTACTCCAGCACTTTGCGTCCTTTTGTGTATTAACCAGCATCTGCAGTTACGTCTGAGGAAGGGTCTCGACCCGAAATGTCACCTGTCTGTGTTCTCTAGAGGTGCTTCCTGACCCACTGAGTTACTCCAGCACTTTGTGTCCTCTTCAGTGAGGAAGGGTGTCAGCTGATGACGAGTCGACCTCCCCAGAGGAGAGGTAAATTAAATTAAATAAACATTAATCTCATGATCCGTATTCCTCCATTCCCTGCATACCCACGTGCCCATCTAAAAACCTCATAAATGGCCACTATCGTATCTGACTCCACCAACACACCTGGCCGTGCATTCCAAGCACCCACCACCCTCTGCCTTAAAAATATACCTTGCCCATCACAACTGCTTTTAACTTTGCCCCTCACACCTTAAAGCAATGACCTCTAGGCTTTGATATTTCCGCCCTGGGGAAAAAAGGTTCTGACCATCCACCCTATCTATGCCTCCAATAACTTTATATTTCAACACACTTCTATCTGGAAAGTACATACTTCCATCAGGAAATAGTTCTAACTTGCACAGTTTATGCATCAAGTTATTTCATGCCACATTGTACTTTTCATGCAGTTGTGCCCAATGCATTGAGAGGCTGCGCAGCGGTAGAGTAGCTGAGGTTTGTACGTTCTCCCCGTGACCGCGTGGGTTTCTTCCGAGAACTTCAATTTTCTCCCACACTCCAAAGACGTACAGGTTTGCAGTTTATTTGGCTTGATGTAAATGTAGAAATTGTTCCTAGGGTGGGATGGTGTTAGTGTGTGGGGATCGCTGGTCGGTGCGGACTCGGTGGGCCGAAGGGCCTGTTTCTGCGCTGTATCTCTAAACTGAACTAACATTTATCTGTGAAACATTGATTACCCTGAAAGTTTATCACTCTATCTTCTCCAGAGATGCTAAGCATCTCTGATATTTTCTGCTTTTTTTCAAATTGGCAGACTGTACAGTATTTTGCTTTTCTTTGATCTAGCAAATATAACTCTGGTTTGCTTCTTCTTGTCGAGTCCATCTTGTTACAAATGTTGACCTCGCTGTCATCGTCCGTCCTGAAAAGGACGCAAGCTGCCGGCAACAATCAGTGGGAGCCGTCACTTGTTGCAATAGATGATGGTGGTAGCAGAATTAGTTCGGGATACTTCCCGTTTCCAGCCCCGTGACATGAACGCTTCTGCCATGGGGTCTCTGGTTTGCATAACCTGCATTTTTAAGCTGAAGAAAGCAAGAAAAACATTGAAAAAATGAGAGTCCAGTCATTATATTTCTCTATATAGTAATCCTCAAATTTAGCTGAATGATACACAGGCAAAAACTGGATCAGACATAGTCACTGATATAAATTAGCTTGCTAACCGCATGGACACAGGTTTTCTGTTTCTGAGTTCATTAGCCATAGATTACATCAACCAGAATCCCCACCATTTACCCATCCACACTTCACGCTGCCTCAGAATAGCAGCCAACATAATGGCCTTTCCCCATCCAGGTCATTCCTTCTCCTCCCGGTTCCTGATACAGAAGCTTTGAAGCAGTTACTCCAGACTTGAACCCCTCTCTTGTGAGACTTCTAAACGACCTTCCATAAGATGGGGAACTGTCCGATTCTCCAACATACCTCATTGCCTTTTTCTCTCAAACTGTCACGCTACATTGCGGAGAAACTATGTTCTGCGTTCTGTTAGCTTTCTCTTCACTTTGCCTATTTTACTTGTGTTTAGCTCGATTGTATTCAGGTGTAGGGAAGAACTGTAGATGCTGGCTTAAACTGAAGTTAGACATAGAAAGCTGGAGTAACTCAGTGGGTCAGGCAGCATCTCTGGACAAAATGAATAGGTGACGTTTCGGGTCTGAAGAAGGGTCTCGACCCAAAACGTCACCTGTTCCTTTTCTCTAGAGATGTTGTCTGACCCGCTGATTTATTCCAGCATTTTGTGGCTATCTTTCATTTTATTAACGTATGGTATTAACTGATTGGATAGCACGCATCAAAAGCTTTTCATTATACCTCGGTACAGATGACAATAATTACAAACATAAAACCTGTGAAAGTGATTGGACATTAAATCGTAGATGAAGGAACTCGGAAATCAAAGATCTATTGGAGTAACTCAGCGCGTTGAGCAGCATTGTTGGAGAACATGGATAGGTACCATTTCAGGTCAGACTGAAGAATGGTCCCGACCCGAAATGTCACTTGTCAATGTTTTCCAACAATGCTGCCTGACCTGCCGAGTTACTCCAGCTACATTTCTACATTCAGAAGGAGAGAGCTCAGCTGTTCTGTAGAAGCCCGTTCAAAATCTGATACCTTAGGTGTCGCAATGAAGCTTGTTGACAGTGCCTACACTTTAGACTTTAGAGATACAGCGGGGAAACAGGCTCATCGGCCCACCGAGCCCGCACCCACCAGCGATCCCCGCATGCTCGCACTATCCTACACACACTGGGGACAATTTACAATTTTATTGCAGCCAGTCAACTTACAAACCTGCACGTCTTTGGAGTGTGGGAGGAAACCGGAGCAACCGGAGAAAACCCGCGCGGTCACAGGGAGAACGTGCAAACTCCGTACAGACAGCACCTGTAGTCAGGATTGAACCCAGGTCTCTGGCACTGTAAGGCAGCAACTCTACCGCTGCGCCACTGTGGGACCTGGCTATGCAATACTTCTCTCAGCAAAAGAGGGAGCGTTTGATAGAGAGGAGGTGGCGGATTATTGGTAACTGCACCAATAGTCCAAACGTAGATACTGGCTGCAAAACGTTTGTATCATAATTGAAGTAACGTAACAAAGTAAAAATAATACAAATATTTAATGAGGTAAAACATATTAGTGTCTAATGGTTATTAAAATCACAATCATAAAACATAGAGTGCATGAAAAATTTCCAAGCATTAATTTTGTGCATCTGTTTATTTGACTTGACTCTTCTTTTAAGCTAGCTCCTATTTTATCATCTTGTATTGTTCAAGTACACTTAATATCATGGGTTGAGTGTGAAGTTGAGAACTTTGTGGGCGGCAGTAGTGTTGAGACCCGGGTTTGATAATGAACACGGGTGCTGTCTGTACGGAGTTTATATATTTTCCCTGTGACCATGAGCGTTGGTTTTCTCCGGATCCTCCGGTTTCCTCCCTCCTTCCAAAGACGTGCAGGTCTGTAGGTTAATTAGCTTCTGTAAATTGTTCCTAGTGTCTTGGACAGAATTAGTCTACGGATGATCATTGGTTGGCATGGACATTGTGGGCTGAAGGGCCTGTTTCCCGACTTGTATCTCTGAAACTGAACTAAACTAATACCTTTCGGTTGCTGATATTGTGGTAGGGAAATGCGTTTCAATTTAAATTACATGCGGCAAGCACACGGCACGGTAGAGTTGCTGCCTTACAGCGCTTTCAGCGCCAGAGACCCGGGTTCGATCCCGACTATGGAGTTTGTACGTTCTCCCCGTGACCGCGTGGGTTTTCTCTGAGATCTTCAGTTTCCTCCCACACCCCAAAGACGTACAGGTCTGTAGGTTAATTGGCTTGGTATAAAAGTAAACTGTCCCCAGTGTGTGTAGGATAGTGTTAGTGTGTGGGGGATCACTGGTTGTCATGGATTCAGCGGGCTGAAGGGCCTGTTTCCGTACTATATCCCTAAACTAAGCTAGTGTACTGATGATAGTTGGTTGGCATGGACTCGATGGGCTGAAGGGCCTGCTTCCAGGCTGTATCTCTAAACTAAACTAAAATATTTTATATATTGTGATATTTTGGCTCAGAAACGCATTTCAATTCAAATTACATGTGGCAAGTTATGACTTCCACTTGTAAGAGCAAAGCATTACCCAACTGAGGCAGGGGTTTAAACTTCTCTAGTCCTGATTGAGGATCTGAGCAGTTCTTAGAGGTGGTACGTCTAAGTAGAATTTCTGCCTCATTGCTCCAGTGACTTGGCTTTAACCCTGACCTCCAGTGCTATCTGCGTGGAGTTTGCAGGTCCCCCCTGTCACTGCATAGGTTTTCCCCAGGTGCCCTAGTTTACCCCTACTTCCAAAAACGCATGGAATCGTGTTATCCTGCGCCGAGCATCTATCCCCGTACATTAACACTATCCTACACACTGGGGACAATTTACAGATTTCCTAAAGCCAATTTACCTACAAAATGTGGGAGGAAACAGGAGAACCCAGAGAAAACCCACGTAGTCACAGGGAGAACCAATCATGGCTGATTTATTTTTCCCACTCAAATAGAGTGGCGCAGCGGTAGAGTTGCTGCTTACAGCGCCAGAGACCCGGGTTCGATCCTGACTACAGGCGCTGTCTGCACGGAGTTTGCACGTTTTCCCTGTGACCACGTGCATGGGTTTTCTCTGGTTGCTTCGGTTTCCTCCCACATTCCAAAGACGTACAGGTATTTAGGTTAATTGGCTTCTGTAAATTGTCCCTAGCTTGTAGGATCGAACTAGTACGCGGTTGGTCGCTGGTCGGTGTGGACTCGGTGGGCCGAAGGGCCTGCTTCCACCCAGCAAGTCTAGACTCAACTAAACTAAACCCCATTCTTTTCCCTTCTCCCCGCAACCTTTGACATCCTTCCTAATCAAGAGATTTGAAGGCCTTCTTCCTTTCGAGTCCACACACAAGATTAGAAGTTGTTCAGACGGGGCTGAACACACTTGTCGGCATCTGCATACAATGGTGTCCGTCTTGTCGCTTCTCGTGCTTCGCGTGCGTGGTGGTGGAAACATTGGTGGAAACCGGGCCGCGACGTGAACGCCCTTTCCTTGACCCCGTTTGTAGGTTATGGCATTGAATTGTCCTGTCAATACATTCTTGACAAGTTGGTGCCATGCATGCTACGAACGCCACAATGACACCAACAAGGGAATGTTTTGGACAGCGAATTTGTTAAAAACAATGCTTCAAGTCAACGGTCGTAAAGTCTTAAACCACAAAACACCACAGCAGAACATGATCTTAAAATGTAGATGTTGAGAAAGAAATTAAATGAGTTGGAAAGGCACACTTATTGCCTTTGGTTGGACGGCATAGAATGAAGTCTTTGGATTACACAGAACATATTTGAAGTAGGTTTGCTCTCAGCTCCAAGAATCTTTTTTATTTAATGAGGTTATTGCATTTATGTCAATGGAGATTGACTTCAAACTCAGAGTGCTAAGTTCAATCTTCTTCTCCCGGCTATGTGTTCAAAGGATAGTTTTGCATTAAATACCAGGAATAAAACATGGAATTACTTCATAACATTTACAATGGCTATGGTAAGAGTATTTGGAAAAGAAAAATTCACCCAGGCACGTGATCGTTGATATAGTCACGGCAGGACACACGCCAGGGCGGCGCGGTAGAGCAGCGGTAGGGACCAGGGTTCGATCCTGACTACGGGTGCTGTCTGTACAGATTTTATACGATCTCCCCCGTGACCAAAGCGGGTTTACTCCGGATGCTCCGGTTTCCTCCCACACTCCGAAGATATAAAGGTTCGCGGATTAATTTTCTTCGGAAAAAGTTGTAAATGGTCTCTAGTGTGTAGGATAGTACTAGTGTACGGGGACCGTTGGTCAGCACAGACTCGGTGGGCCAAAGGGCCTGTTTCCGTGCTATATCTCTAAACTATAGTAAATTTAGAGACGTGTTAAAAGCTTAGTTGGACAACTCTATTTTGGAGTGGGAATGAAGAACATTGTTGGAGATGCCATGTCTTTGGTACACTATTGAGCCAGGTCGGTACGCAGCTGACTATAAAAGGTCCCATGCCATTCTTCAGAGTACTTTTGCTTCCCCATCCAGATTTATCTCTTAACTAAAATTTGAAGAAACAAATGATCAGCATTGCAGTTTCAAGGACTGGTAGTTCTTCCAAAGTTAACTTCTGCATTTCCTACATCTGCATCTATCATGATCCCGGAGCACTTATGGCTACCTTAAGGTTATTTGTGTGTGCCTCTTATTTCGTTATAAAATCAGCTGACAGTGCAGTTTCCCAATTACAATACTTCTGAACGTATATCGTTTTTAATTCACTCATGGGCTGAAGTCACAGCGTGTAGTGAAAGCATTAAAGTATAATAACAATTTGTGGTCCGAGAAGGCTTCTTCCTACTTACGCTCCTCACTGTTGGTTGGTTCAACAATTCAGGTGCAGATGACCAGAAAACATTATTCCCTTTATCCTGTATCTGTACACAATGGATGGTTCAATTGCAACCATGTTTAGTCTTTTCGCTGACTGGATAACACGTAACAAAAGTTTCCCACTGAACCAAACTAAACTAAAGAAGGAGAAGAAAATTAGAAGGCTGTGTGGAAAGATTATTAGATCATGCATTCAAGGAGTTAGCATGAGTCCAGTGGCACGAATGGCCTACCACTGTTCTGAAACGCTCAGTTTTGCCTGTGTGAACAACCGCTGCCTATGTTCCCAGTCAAAGTCCTTGCGCTCCTCAGCCATCAAAGTGATCTGGCCGAGACGAAAAGTTTCCTCTCGCGTATAATGGGAAGCATTGAAGTTCAAATAAATGCGATGTCAAGCAAAATAGAAGCTAGGAATATCCATTGTACAAGAAGGAACTGCAGATGCTGGTTTACCATGAAAATAGACACAAAATGCTGGAGTAACTCAGCGGGTCAGGCAGCATCACTGGAGAGAAGGAATAGGTGACGTTTCTTGCCGAGACCCTTCTTCAGGGTCGGGTGTGGACCCGAAAAGTCACCTATTCCGTTTCTCCAGAGATGCTGCCTGACCCGCTGCGTTACTCCAGCATTTTGTGTCTATCTGAGGAATATCCAATGTCCTGTCATCATTAGAGTGTCCATTGTCCAGTAATCACCTGTGATCCATTCTCGTGCTGCTCAGCCATCAAAGTGGTCCGGCCGAGATTAAACGTTTTTCTCCCCTTTCATTAGAGCGGGTGTCAGGGGCTATTGGTTGAAGGCAGGAGAATGGGATGGATCAGCCACAATTGAATGGCGGAGTAGACTTGATGGGCCAAATGGCCTCATTCTGCTCCTAGAACCTATGAACTTACAATAGTGAGTGTTGATGTTCAAATATTACTTCAATGTAATATGTTCGTATGTTCGTATGTATATGCTATACATTCATATATATCCACCATATATGTTGGAAAGCTAAATAGAACCAGGAGCATCCATTAAAATGCTAGCATTAGCTGGATAGTGATTTTTTCTTTTGTTCATTGGTTTTGCTGCTTTGTATGAAACAGGAGGCATAACGATACAATACGATAGAACTTTATTTATCCCAGGAGAGAAATTGATCTGCCAACAGTCAGTCATAAAACCACAAAATTACTTAGAGTAGGCGATTGGGCCCTTCCAGCCAGCACCGCCATTCAATATGATCATGGCTGATCATCTAAAATCAGCACCCCATTCCTGCTTTCCCCCCATATCCCTTGATTCCATTCGCCCTAATAGTTAAATCTAACTCTGGCTTGAAAACATCCAGTGAATTGGCCTCCACTGCCTTCTGTGGCAGAGAAACCCACAGATTCACAACTCTATCTGGGTGAAAAATGTTTTTCCTCATCTCAGTCCTAAATGGCCTGCCCCTTATTCTTAAAACGTGACATTAAAGTGTTGTTCTCTTGCTTGCTTCTCCGGCAGGTTGCTTCGCTGGGAGTGACCACCTTCACCCTGTGCGCCCTGTGCATCGACAGGTTCCGGGCGGCCACCAACGTGCAGATGTACTACGAGATGATCGAGAACTGCTCCTCGACGGCGGCCAAGTTGGCCGTGATTTGGGTGGGCGCCTTGCTGCTGGCCCTGCCGGAGATCGCCCTGCGGCAGCTGTCGACCGAGGAGGTGGACTCCTCCTCCTCCTCCTCCCTCACCGTGGACCGCTGCGTGGTGAAGATCTCCACCAGGCTGCCCGACTCCATCTACGTGCTGGCCCTCACCTATGACGGCGCCCGGATGTGGTGGTACTTTGGCTGCTACTTCTGCCTGCCCACCCTCTTCACCATCGGCAGCTCGGTGGCCACGGCGAGGAAGATCAGGGCGGCGGAGAAGTCGTGCGCCCGGGGGAACAAGCGGCAGATCCAGCTGGAGGGGCAGATGAACTGCACGGTGGTGGCGCTGACCATCCTCTACGGCCTCTGCATCGTCCCCGAGAACATCTGCAACATCGTGACTGCCTACATGGCCACCGGCGTGTCCCAGCGCACCGTCGACCTCCTGCAGCTCATCAGCCAGTTCCTCTTGTTCTTCAAGTCGTGCGTCACCCCGGTGGTCCTCTTCTGCCTGTGCAAGCCCTTCAGCCGGGCCTTCCTCGACTGTTGCTGCTGCTGCTGCGGGGAGTGCGGCCCCAAGCTCTCGGCCGCCGCCAGCGAGGACAACGACAACGAGTACACCACCGAGCTGGAGCTGTCCCCCTTCAGCACCATCCGCCGCGAGATGTCCACCTACACCTCGGTGGCCACGCACTGTTGAGCCACGGCGGGCCGCATCTTTTGGGTGGGAAGGACACGTCGGACGGACTCTTGCTTCGCCGACCAACCTGACAGGGCACCTCACCCCCCACCCCCCACCCCCCACCCCCACCCCCACCGCTCACAGGCTAAAAGCCCTGTCCCACGGTACGAGTTCATTCCAAGAGCTCTCCCGAGTTTAAATAAAATCAAACTCATGGTAAGCACGGAGAATGAACGTAGCGGGTACGTCGGAGCTCGGGGACGTCTCTTAGCGCTAACGGCAGGTACACGGGAAGACTCGCCAACGGCAGGTAAGCACGGGAAGACTCCTGAAGATTTTTCAACATGATGAAAAATGTCCACGAGAGCCCCGAGTACCGACGAGCGGCCATTACCGTAAATCTCCGGGTTCGAATCAGGGCAAACTCGGGAGAGCTCTTGGTATGAACTCGTACCGTGGGACAGGGCTTTTAGCGGGAAGCTTTTTGACAGCGCCCGACGCCACCATACCTTTTTAAATTTCAAAATGGACTTTATTCAAGAAATAAATATATACAACACATGATCCGTGCAAAAGAAAAAACTCCATCCGACATTCTCGGTGGCTATACATACATTCAATACCTTTTTACCCAGACACAATTTGACCCCACACCCTTGCCACTCATGTGGCCCACTGGCGTGAAATCCCGTCCCTTATTTTGAGGGGCTCTCACCCGCCCCCCCCCCCCCCCCTCTCTCAGGCATAGACCTTTGTGCCCGCCCCACACCGCCATACTGTGGCCAAGCTCGCTGGGGAGGAGATGGTAGGAGCTGGTTGGTAGTCCTCAAGAGATGTGGCAGCATGGTCGCGGGTCCAGGTGGCTCTTTTACAGAGGGGAAACCTGTGGCGGAGTTGGAACTTACTTGTGAGGTATTTTCCCGAGGATAGACGCAAAATGCTGGAATAACTCGGCGAGACAGGCAGCATCTCTGGAGAGAAGGAATGGGTGACGTTTCGGGTCGAGACCCTTTTCCCGCCCGTTCAGTGCGAATTAGTAAAAGGATTGTCCTTCAGAACAAAAACTCCACCACGCAGCTGGGACAAGACCACATGGACCCTAATCCCTGGGCTCGAGCAAAGCTTAAAGGTGGAGTTTGTGAAGTGTGGCGTGCAGGCGGAATAGTCTAAACCTGCCGTGTAGGAAGGAACTGCAGACGCTGTTTAAACCGAAGATGGACACAAAATGCTGGAGTAACTCAGCGGGACAGGCAGCATCTCTGGAGAAAAGGAATTGGTGATATTTCGGATCGAGACCCTTCTTCAGACTGCTGTCAAGGGGAGAGGGAGATAGGTAGATAAGGAAGTATAAGGTGTGAAAGCATGACAAAGGGAATGAAGGTCAAGGAAAATGTAGAATAGATCATTGTTAGCTGGGAGAAGATGGCAGCAAAGCAATAGATAACATGTTTAAGAAGGAACTGCAGATGCTGGAAAATCGAAGGTAGAGAAAAATGAGAAACTCAGCGGGTGAGGCAGCATCTATGGAGCGAAGGAAATAGGCAATGTTTCGGGTCGAAATCCTTCTTCAGACTGATGTGAGGGTGGGGGGTGCGGGAGGAAGAAAGGAAGAGGTGAAGCCAGAGGGCTGAGGGAGAGCTGAGAAGGGGAGGAGAATTTATGGTAGTCCTCACTCTGGCCATGGTGGAGGCCCTGGGACAGAAAGGAGATAACATGTAGTTGGAGACAGTAAGACTGGTGGGAGAACTGGGAAGGGGGAGGATGGAGAGAGAGGAAAAGCAAGTTGAAGTTGAAGAAGTCAATGTTCATGCCGCTGGGGTGTAAGCTGCCCAAGCGGAATATGAGGCACTGGGCCTCACTCAGCTGAGCAGGCCCTGGGACAGAAAGGTCCGTGTGGGAACCGGAAGGGGAGTTAAAGTGTTTAGCAACCAGGAGGTCAGGTAGGTTTAGGCGGACTGAGCGGAGTGAGCTCCCCTGACATCAGTCGGAAGAAGGGTCTCGACCCGAAACATCACCCGTCCCTTCTCTCCAGAGATACTGCCTGTCCCGCTGAGTTACTCCAGCATTTTGTGTCTATCTTTATGTAAACCAACTCTCAGGCTGTATCTTGCTGTATAGTAACTGCACCGAGCAGTCATTCATCAACTACCTGGTTTGCAAGATTTAATGTTGGAAGCTGTATACAGTCCGAGCCCTGACCGTCCTGATGTTGACAATACATGGTCCCTATTTTGTGATGTTGGTTTTGTAATAATCGAGTGGTAAATCAAAAAAAACATAATTTTACTTTAACGTTCCTCCATATGGGCTCTGTAACCATTTGATTTTTTTTAAAAGAAATTTCCTTGCAAATAAAATCACGTTAAAACATTTTTCATTCATTAAGTCGTATTATTACTTTGTTGTACGTGTGTTTTCTGTATGGTTGCCTAAGGCATGATTTTAAACTGGGAATCTGTGAGCTGCTGCAACTTTCTGATTAACATTGAATCATTTTGACAAAGTGATTAATCATTAATTAATCACTGTCCTAATTAGGATGATTAGTTTAGTTTAGAGATACAGCGCGGAACCAGGCCCTTCGAGTCCGCGTGTCGACCAGTGATCCCCGCACACTAGCGCCAACCTACACACGCTAGGGACAATTTACAATTTTTACCAAAGCCAATTAACCTACAAACCTGTACGTCTTTGGAGAGTGGGAGGAAACCGGAGCAACTGGAGAAAACCCTCGTGGTCACGGGGAGAACGTACAAACTACGCACCCGTGGTCAGGATCGAACCCGGGCCTCTGGCACTGCAAGGCAGCAACTCTACCGCTGCACCACTGCCCCTCAACATTCAAAAACCTTATCGCACCTTCCATGGTTAAAACACAAAGCGCATATATATATTTTCATATATTGACCTTGAGGTGGTCAAAGGCAATGGGATTTCTTTGCCTGGGCTGGCCACGTCAAGTATTGAGAGCAGATCATCTGATGCAAGTTTGTATAAAAGCAATTTAATTGAGGCATTCACAATAGTGAGATATGCTGATAGAGTTGTCAGGGAGAAATTGCTTCTGCTAGCAGGAGATCAATAACCAGAGGACAACCAGTTAAGGTAATTGTCAAAAGAGCCAGGGGACGCAGTGGGAACAGATTTTTACATGCCCTGTTTTCACCATGTAAAATTCAGTGCCTGAAAGACCAATGGGATAATAATAAAGACAGCACAGTGGCACAGCGGGTAGAGCTGCTGCCTCACAGTGCCAGACGACCCAGGTTCGGTGCGGATTGTATGGGGTTTGTGCACCCTAGCACTGTCCCATTCACCATGCTGGCACAGCTGGTCGAGCTGCTGCTTTACAGCGCCAGAGACCCGGGTTCGATCCTGACCATGGGTGCTGTCTGTACGGAGTTTGTACGTTCTCCACGTGACCTGCGTGGGTTTTCTCAGGGTTTCCTCCCACACTCCAAAGATGTACAGGTTTGTACGTTAATTGGCTTGGGTAAAATTGTAAATTGTCCTTCGTGTGTGTAGGATGGTGTTAGTGTGTGGGAATCGCTGGTCGGCGCGGACTCTGTGGGCCAAAGACCTGTTTCCGGGCTGTATCTCTTTTTACATTTTCTTTTTTTAAATTTTATTAGAAGTAAGTACAGGAATATGGCACCAAGGTGCCTAATATATATTGACATATTACATTTTATGTACAGCTTCTTATTTATCTTTTAATAATGTAAAAGAAAAATGAATGAATGAATGCCTTTTTATTGTCACTAAACACATGTACAATGAGATTAAAAGCTGCTCCTACTCAGTGTAAAAAACAAAAAGGGGGAGGGGGAATAAGGTGCACAGTTTCTGCGACGCTATGTACATATCTATAAAAGACAATGGATAAATAGAGTTACAGTTACAGTACAAATTACAGTAGGTGGATAGATGAAGGTCCGGGGGTTAGGCTGTGAAGTCAGTGCATGTGTGAGTTCAGGGAGATAATGGATTTTGGAAAGAAACTGTTCTTGAGTCAATTTGTCCTTGTGCTAATGCACCTATAGCGCCTCCCTGAGGGCAGCAGGTTGAACAGGCCAAATGCAGGATGGGAGCTGCCCTTGATAATGTTCTTCGCCCTGCTGAGGCAGCGGGAGGTGTAAATGTCCATCAGAGAGGGGAGAGGGCAGCCGATGATCTTCTGTGCTGCCCTAACTACCCTCTGAAGCCTCTCCCTGTCTGCCATGGTGCAGCTGGAATGGTGCAGAGAGAATAGATAATAAAAGATAGGGAAAGGTGTGATATAAAGTGCGTGAGAAAGAAAACGTGTGAAAGAAGAAAATTGAGAAAGAAAAAAAAGAAAGAAAAAGAGTAGAAAGTAAGAGATTAAGGAGAGCGTGGAACAGTTAGCTTCTACGGTTTTGTTGCACCATGTGCTTCCAAGAAATCGACAAATGGAGACCAACTCGTTAAGTATTGGTCTGATTTATCTATGAGGAGGAATCGCATTTCCTCAAGATGTGCGGTGTCCAACATG
The DNA here is from genome assembly GCA_035221665.1 of Okamejei kenojei. NCBI lineage: Eukaryota > Metazoa > Chordata > Chondrichthyes > Rajiformes > Rajidae > Okamejei > Okamejei kenojei. The sequence goes on from CM069149.1 coordinate 39,755,583, forward strand.
TTTGAAAACCACACTTTAAGCGTTGGTATGGCTGTATTTTTCCAAAAGTTAAGTATACGTTTTTTTTGCCGTTATTAAGCCATAATTAATAGAAACATAGAAACATAGAAATTAGGTGCAGGAGCAGGCCATTCGGCCCTTCGAGCCTGCACCGCCATTCAATATGATCATGGCTGATCATCCAACTCAGTATCCTGTACCTGCCTTCTCTCCATACCCCCTGATCCCTTCAGCCACAAGGGCCACATCCAACTCCCTCTTAAATATGGCCAACGAACTGGCCTCAACTACCTTCTGTGGCAGAGAATTCCACAGATTCACCACTCTCTGTGTGAAAAACGATTTTCTCATCTCGGTCCTAAAAGACTTCCCCCTTATCCTTAAACTGTGACCCCTTGTCCTGGACTTCCCCAACATCGGGAACAATCTTCCTGCATCTAGCCTGTCCAACCCCTTAAGAATTTTGTAAGTCTATATGAGATCACCCCTCAATCTTCTAAATTCCAGCGAGTACAAGCCAAGAAATAAATTTTGAGATGAGTTCAATTTATTCCCATCTTCCATTACTCCAAATATAATCATTTCAGTATTAGGTTCCATTTTTATCTTAAATAATTTTGTAAATATTTCAAAAATATCACTCCAGAATTTATAAAGTTTTATACAGGAGACAAAAGAGTGTGTTATGGTTGCATTTTGGGATAGACATTTATCACAAATGGGTGAAGTATTTGGTAGAATTTATTCAATCCAGCTCTTGAGTAATGTAATCTATGTAAAATTTTTAATTGAATTAAATTATGTCTTTCCGTGCTGTATCTCTAAACAGTTTTTTTAAAATAGGAAACGAATGCCGGCTGGCAAGTGTTAAACCTGAGGTTGCTATTTTTGTTGTTCCTGTACAAGTTACAAACATGTACAATATAGTATGTCAGCCTCTATACTATTAGATATCTAAACTACCTACAAGGGGCATGGTGGAGCATGAAAGGAACGGTAGGGGATCCTTTGAGAACATTGATGCGTGCAAATCACTGGGTAACAGATTGCACATAATAACAGGTTGAGCTGAGGAATATGAAGGAAGGATCTGCAGATGCTGGTTTAAACCAAAGATATTACACTTGGAACGATTAAGGCTTGCCCTGATGGACAGGCTGGACCAGTTCAGAGGAATATGGTCTCCATTTATTGAATATTTAAAGGGTCAAGATGGTCCGGTTCGAAGCCATGACGGAAGCCTGAATGTATGAATGGATGAAGAATTATAGACAATAGATCATAAATATATCTCCATTGAAGAATATCTTGTTTAATACTCCACTCAATTAGTTTATCTCTCTTTTTTTTTCTTTTCTTTTTCCCTTTTTTATTTCCTACTGCTATAAAATAAAAAAAGAAAATTATAGAAGTACAAATAAGATTGATTGTTAATTTTAAAAATATTAAGAATGTATGTGACGTTAATATTTTCTTTTGCTTTAATTGAATTTTATATTTCTTCTTAATATGTAATTACTTCTAATAAAAATATCTTACAAAAAATAAACCAAAGATAGACGCAAGAAGCTGGAGTAACTCAGCAGGTCAGACAGCATCTCTGGAGAAAATGAATAGGTGACGTTTCGGGTCGAGGCTCTTCTTCAGACTGTGAGTCGGGAGAGACAAAGTCCAGAGATATGGAAGGGGAAGGTGTGAAAATGACAGATCAAAGCTAAGGAGATGTAGAATGCTTCATTGTTGGCTGAGGGGAAAGGTGACAAGGAGGCGTACAAACAATAACATCAATCAGAAGGCCAGTGAAACTAGTTGGAGAACTAGGGGAGGGGAGGGACGGAGAGAGAGGGAAAGCAAGGGTTACTTGAAGTTAGAGAAATCAAGATCAAGTTAAAGTTCGTTCACATTTATTGTCACGTGCACCAACTGGTACAGTGGTAGTTGAGGTAAATATAAATATTGATATAAATATTTGATATAAGTAAGTAAGTAAGTTCATTGGCCAAGTATTCACATACAAGGAATTTGCCTTGGTGCTCCGCCCACAACTAACAACATGACATACAGTGACAGTTACGAATGACTCAGAAAACACTAAACATTAATAATAATTCAAGATTCAAGATTCAAGATACATTTAGAATTGGCACAGTGACATGAAATAATAAAACACTAATGATAAAACCCAATTGATCAAGCAGATAAATCAATGTTTATACCATTGGGTTGTAAACTGCCCAAGTGAAATATGAGGTGCTGTTCCTTCAATTTGCTTTGCTCCTCACTCTGACAGTGGAGGAGGCCCAGGACAGCAAGGTAAGTGTGGAAATGGGAGGGGGAATTAAAGTGTTTAGCAAGCCCGAGAGATCAGATAGGTCTAGGCGGACTGAGCAGAGGTGTTCAGCGAAAATGTTGAGCTGAGCAATATGTTGATGGAGCTTTCTACTACCCGTGATGTCCCATTCTAATGGTTGATGTCTTTGGCCTTCAACATTACTCCGCAACACAGTTTGCTCTCCATCCATTTCATTGCAAATCGCGTCCTCCCGCACGCTCTCCACTTGATCTGCGTGGGTTTTCTCCGGGCGCTCCGGTTTCCTCCCACACTCTAAAGACGGGCAGGTTTGTAGGTTAATTGGCTTTGGTAAAAAAAATTGCAAATTGGCCCTAGTGTGTGTAGGGTAGTGTTAGCGTGCGGGGGTCGCTGGTCGGCGCGGACCCGGTGGGCCGAAGGGCCTGTTTCTGCTCTGTATCCCTAAACTGAACTAAACACAATGTTGAAAATTGTAGATTCAGTCAAGCCCCAATGATCAGAAAGACCGTTCACCGGGTATCTCTCTTTGGGGTAAAAGATGAAAAACTCGCACAAGTGAAATACTTCTCTGAGCGGCTGACTGAGGATGTGAGAGTTGCATTGTTGTGAAAGATGTTTGTTTTCTCCAGCTTTACCTCTGATTGTCAAGACCATCTGCTGATATTGAGCACATTTTGATGTAGAAAAAGCGTTCCCTAGCTCTGAATACGTTTCACAAATACCAATGATCATTTCAATGCTTTGCAACCTGGTGTTTATTCCTCGCCGCACAATTCATTGATGGATGGCGATGTCCTTCAGTTTCTTAGATCCAATTTCCAGTTCCAGCCTCTTTAGATTGTTTAGTATTGTTCCGAGACACAGCGCAAAAACAGGCCCTTCAGCCCTCCGGGTCAATGCCGACCAGCATTCCCCGTACACACTAGCTCTTTCATACACACACGCGGGACAATTTCCAGTCTTTACCAAAGTCAATTAACCTACAAACCTGCACGTCTTTGGAGTGTGGGAGGAAACCAGAGCACCCGGAGAAGACCCACGCAGTCACAGGGAGACAGGACAGGCAGCACCCATACTCTGGATCGAACCCAGTCACCGGCGTTGTCAGTCAACAATCTACCGCTGCGCCACCGTGCCGTCATATTATGTTAGTTTTCTTCTCAGTTTGCTATTTCTGAAATAGCATTTACCATTTTTGCTTTATTATAACATTTCAACCTATCAGATGTATCAAACCATTGAGCAAAAATAAAGAGAATAAAATATTTATATCGATGGATACTGGAGTATTTCTCACATTCTTCTCCATGAATTTGCAAAACTGGAAATGTCCCAAAAGTATTAGACAATAGACAATAGGTGCTGAAGTAGGCCGTTCGGCTCTTCGAGTCAGCACCGCCATTCACTGTGATCATGGCTGATCATCCGCAATCAGTACCCCGTTCCTACCTTCTCTCTATAGCCCCTGACTCTGCTCTCTTTAAGAGCCCTATCTAGCTCTCTCTTGAAAGCATCCAGAGAATTGGCCTCCACTGCCGCCTGAGGCAGGGAAGTCCACAGATTCACAACCCTCTGTGTGAAAAAGCTTTTCCTCAACTCCGTTCGAAATGGCTTACCCCTTATTCATAAATTGTGGCCCCGGTTCTGGACTCCACCAACATCGGGAACATGTTTCCTACCTCTAGTGTGTCTGAACCCTTAATAATCTTATATTAACACGAAGATCTGTCATAGTAAATACAATGTGGAGCCAAGAAAAGCATGGTAAGGATTAGGATGTTGAGCAGCCAGGTTGTTGTCTATGCATCAGTGATTAGGATGATGACTTAGAAGAGGCTACGTTACTTGGGGCAGAGTTGCTGCCTTACAGCACCAGAGAACCCTATGCCCCCACTAAATGCTCACCCATTTCTGTCGTAATCCTGCCCACCCCATCCAAATGATTTGGGTAATTTTGGATAAAAGGGATTGAAGGGCTTTGTGGCCAAGTTTGCAGTTGATGCTCAGATAGGTGGAGGGGCAGGCAGTGGAGGAAGCAAGGATTCTGCAGAGGCGCGATGGCGCAGTGGTAGAGTTGCTGCCTTACAGCGCCGGACACACGGGTTCGATCCCAACTACGGGTGCTGTCTGTATGGAGTTTGTACCTTCTCCCTGTGACCCGCATGGGCTTTTCACCGAGATCTTCAGATTCCTTCCACACTCCAAAAACATACAGGTTTGTAGCTTAATTGGCTCGGTGAATGTAAAAATTGTTCCTAGTGGATGTAGGATAGTGTTAATGTGCGGGGATCGCTGGTCGGCGCGGACCTGGTGGACCGAGCTATATATGTGCTATATCTCTAAACTAAACTAAACGGACAGGTTAGGAGAGTGGGCAGAGATGTGGCCGATGAAATTCAGTGTAGCAAAATGCGGAGTCATGGATTTTGGTAATATAAAATAAAGGCGCAGATTATTTTCTAAATGGAGAGAGAATCCAGAAATCGGAGGTGCAAAGGGACTTGGGAGTGCTGGTGCAGGACTCCCAAAAAGTTAATTTGCAACACGAATCGGTAGTAAGGAAGGCAATTTCACTGCTAACATTTATATCAAGAGAACTGGAATACAAAAATAGAGGTGTAATGCTGAGGCTCTATAAGGCGCTGGTCAGGCCGCATTTGGAGAACTGTGAGCAAATTTGGGTCCCAAATCTGAGGAAGGATGTGCTGGCTCTGGAGAGGGTCCAGAGGAGGTTTACAACAATGATTCCAGAAATGAGTGGGTTGCCATATGATGAGCGTTTGACAGCGCTGGGTCTCTACTCGCTGGAGTTTAGAAGATTGAGGGGGGACATCATTGAAACTTAAAATATAATGAAAGGCATAGAGTGAAGGGCAAAGCAGGCACACGTAAGGAAGCCTGGCTGACAAGGGAAATTGAGACATTCGTCACAAACAAGAAGGATGTATGGGACAGGTATCGGCAACTGGGATCAAGTGTATCCCTGGAGGAGTTTCGGGAACTAAGGAGTAAGCTAAAAAAAAGCTAAAATTCAGTAAGGCAGAAAGGGGCCAGGAGATCGCTCTGGCGGGTAGCATTAAGGACAATCCCAAAAGATTTGAAAAATGCATAAGGGGGGAAAAGGGTAACTAGAGAGAGAGTGGAACCTCTCAGAAATCAAAGTGGTCACCTCTGTGTGGCCACAGGAGATGGGCAAGGTACTAAATGACTATTTCCCCTCTGTATTTACCGAGGAGAAAGACCGTAGGACGGAGGAACTTGATGCAGTTACTGAAAGTGTCATGAGAGCAGTCAGGGTTACCGTCGATGAAGGTACTGTCGTGTTTGAAGGTAGACAAACCTCCAGGGCCTGCTCAGATATATCAGAGGACAGTGCGGGAAACTAGAGTGGAAATTGCGGGAGCCCTGGTTGAAATTTACGAGTCGTCCTTAAATACAGGAGAGGTGCCGGAAGACGAGGGTGGCAAATGTTGTACCTCTTTTCAAGAAGGACAGCAGGGAAAATGCTGGGAACTTTAGGACGGTGAGCTGAACATCTGTAGTTGGTAAGTTACTGGAGAGGATTCAGAGGGATAGGTTATACAGGCATTTGGATGGGCAAGGGCTGATTAGGGACAGTCAGCATGGTTTTGTCTATGGAAGGTCATGTCTCACAAATCTGATCGATTTTTTTGAAGACGTGACCGAACAGGTTGATGAGGGCACAGCTGTAGATGTTGTGTACATGGACTTCAGCAAGGTGTTCGACAAGGTTCCACATGGTAGGCTGCTCTGGAAGGTCAGATCGCATGGGATCCAAGGAGAGATAGCTGAATGGATAGCAAATTGGCTCCATGGAAGGAAGCAGAGGGTGATGGTGGAAGGTTGCTTCTCGGACTGGAGGCCTGTGACTAGTGGTCTGCCTCAGGGTTCGGTGTTGGGCCCGTTACTGTTTGAAATCTACATCAATGATTTGGATGAGAATATACACGGCAAGATTAGCAAGTTTGATTATACAAAATGTAGTGGTTTTGCAGAAGGCGAAGATGGTTGTGAAACATTGCAGCAGGATCTAGATCGATTGGCCAGGTGGGCGGAGGAATGGTTGATGGAGTTTAATACAGAAAAGTGTGAGGTTTTGGGACGTCGAACAAGGACAGGACCTACACAGTAAATGGTAGGCCTCTGGGTAGTGTTGTAGAGCAGAGGGATCTAGGCGTACAGCTGCATGGTTCCTTGCAGTCGAGTCGCAGGTAGATAAGGTGGTTAAAAAGGCTTTTGGCACTTAGGCCTTCATCAGTCAGAGTATTGAGTATAGAAGTTGGGAGGTCATGTTGCAGTTGTATAAGACGTTGGTGAGACCGCATTTAGAATATTGTGTTCAGTTCTGGGCACCATGTTATAGGAAAGATATTGTCAAGCTTGAAAGAGCTTAGAAAACATTTACAAGGATGTTGCTAGGACTAGAGGGTGTGAGCTACAGGGAGAGGTTGATTAGGCTGGGTCTCTATTCTATGGAGCGCAGGAGGATAAGGGAAGATCTTATAGAGGTGTAGAAAATCATGGGAGGATTAGATCGGGTAGATGCACAGAGTCTCTTGCTCAGAGTAGGGGAATCGAGGACCAGAGGACATAGGTTCAAGGTGAAGGGGAAAAGATTTAATAGGCATCTGAGGGTTAACTTTTTCACACAAAAGGTGGTGGGTGTATGGAACAAGCTGTCAGAGGAGGTAGTTGAGGCTGGGACTATCCCATCATTTAAGAAACAGTTAGACAGGTACATGGATAGGACAGGTTTGGAAGGATATGGACCCAGCGCAGGCAAGTGGGACTAGTGTAGCTGGGACATTGTTGGCCGGTGTGGGCGAGTTGGGATGAAGGGCCTATTTCCACATTGTACCACTCTATGACTCTATGACTTTACAGAGTGGATGTGGAAAGGTGAGTCTAGGACCAGAGGCCATAGCCTTAGAATTAAAGGGTGCTCTTTTAGAAAGGAGGTGAGGAGGAACTTATTTAGTCATAGGATACTGGAACTCATTGCCACAGAGGGCTGTGGAGGCAAAGTCAGTGCATGTTTTTAAGGCAGAGATATAGACAATATATAGGGTTATGGGGAGAAGGCAGGAAAATTGGATTAGGAGGCAGAGATCAGCCATGATTGACTGGCGGAGTAGACCCGATGGGCCAAATGGCATAATTCTACTCCTATACCTCGTGAGCTTCCACCCCCTACCCTCGTCCTCTTCTATCCATATCCCAATCTCTGAATACGTTAAATTTTATTATAAAGCAAAAATGGAAAATCCTATTTCAGAAATAGTAAAATGAGAAAAAAAACAAATATAATATGACTGCTTTGAAGTGTAGCAGTGGAGTTGCCTACCTACTGCGCCAGAGACCAGGGTTTGATTCTGACTACAGGTGCTCTCTGTACGGTGTTTGCATGTTCTCCCCGTGACCTGTGTGAGTATTCCTCCGTTTCCTCCATTTTCCTCCCACACTCCAAACACATACAGGTTAATTGGCTTCGGTAAAAATTGTAATTCGTCCCTAGTGTGTGTAGGATAGTGCTAGTGTATGGGCGATCGCTGGTCATCGCAGACTCGGTGGGCCAAAGGGCCTGCTTCCACACTGTATCTCTGAAGACCAAAGTTTAAAGTCTATCGACTGTCAAAAATAATCCATGGAGTTGTAATGATCTGGGACACGTAGCTGGAAGTTCTTGCCTGAAGGAGTGTTGGAAATTCTTTCAATAGTCATTTTCAAAAGGAAAATGGATAAAAAGAAATGAAGGAGAAAATATTCACTGCTTTAGGGAATAAAAAGGAAAGGGAACATGATACATTGAACAATATTTTCAAAGTGGCTAAGATGACTCAGTGAACAGCATCTTCAGTGCTAATTTTCTACATACTTTGCAATATGCATATTTTATCTTAACTTTAGACCCTCTCAATTTAGTATCAGGAGACTTTTGCGGTAGAATTAAGGTGTTCGTTATGTAAACTTGTAAAGCTTGAAGGAGGTAAAATTGTCCCTAGTGTACAGGATAGTGCGAGTGGATTACTGGGCGCAGTGGGCCAAAGGGCCTGTTTCCAAGCTGTCTCTCTAAAGTCAAATTCTAAAGGTATAGTGTTTCCTCTAGGACATGCTGAGCCTGGTTTTGCAATGAGGGCTTTGAAGTGTCCTATAGCTCCTGTTCTTTAGCTCCTCTGAAAGAGTGTTCATTAAATCAGTGCCTAAGTCACCTGTTATGCTCCAGTGTTTGGGTCACTGAGATACAAACTTCAACAGACAGTCAGACAGATGGAATTGTAGTGCAATAGAAAATAAGATGTTGGCTAGAGCCATATTGTAATGGCGTGAAAAAAAGTAGTGCACTCTTGGTATAAATTTAGTTTTAGTTTTAGAGTTACAGTGCAGAAACAGAAACTTGGGTCAATAGACAATAGGTGCAGGAGTTGGCCATTCGGCCCTTCGAGCCAGCACCGCCATTCACTGTGATCATGGCTGATCATCCACGATCAGTACCCCGTTCCTGCCTTCTCCCCATATCCCCTGACTCCGCTATTTTTAAGAGCCCTATCTAGCTCTCCCTTGAAAGCATCCAGAGAACCTGCCTCCACCGCCCTCTGAGGCAGAGAATATCCCTTCACTCCTCTATCTAAGATGACAGGAAAGTTGGCTTTCTTAGGATATTCTCGAGGCTACATACTTGTAATGGCTCCATCAGCACCCTGATAACTTCTTACCATAGTACACTTTTCACGTTTGATACCTCATAGAGCCTTCATCCACGTATAACACCTTAATTGGAAAGTGCTGTTAGCGTTCCCAACGACACAAGATTTCACTTTGGGTTACACAGGGTCTGGGAGAGGGCAATCTAGTGCAAATTTGTTTTTATTTTACAGATCTGAAGTCTCCAAGCCTACATTATGCAATAGCTGGGAATGACAGGATTTCACTGCAAAGGTATGATGGTAGATCAGTCTGATTAGTTGTTGATGGAAGAGGTGCTGATTTAACCCTAACCAGCAGCTCTTTCAAGAGTCTGCTTCGTACTAAAATTAAAATGCAATGTTGTTACTGGGGGGCCATACTCATCAAAAATTACACGTTTGTGATACTGCTTCTATCAAAAGAAATCTCGGACCAGTTTTCATCTGTTTAGATATAATGAATTCTCACATGATATAAAAATAGCTGCTCTGCAATAACTTATTTAATACTGCATTAAAATGGTGTATAATTTACAATGTGGAATGTTGAAATGAATTATTGCAATTTGTCCATTTTAGCGAAAATTAGATCATGAGAACATTAGCACCAAGGTGAGGTGTCAGGTCTAGGGATCTTTGAGTTTATTCCATCATTCAACATGGTCATTGCTAGTATGACCTTAACTTCTGTTTCACTTTCCTGGCCGTTCCCCTTAATCTCACCCATTATGGTAAAAGACATAATTCCCTTGTGAAACCTGCTCAAGGCATGTCTGAAGAAGTTCTCCTCCTCTCTCCGACAGGAGTTCTGCAACACCCTCTCTCGCTGCCACCTCTAGTTTCCCTCTCCCCTGACAATCTGTGTGAAGGGGAATAGATCGGGTAGATGCACAGAGCCTCTATCCCAGGGTAGGTGAATCGAGGACCAGAGGACATAGGTTTAAGGTGAAAGGGAAAACATTTAATAGGAATCTGAGGGCTACCTTTTTCACACAAAGGGTGGTGGGTGTATGGAACAAGCTGCCAGAGGAGGTGGTTGAGGCTGGGACTATCGCAACGTTTAAGAAACAGTTAGACAGGCACATGGATGGGACAGGTTTGGAGGGATATGGATCAAACACAAGGAGGTGGGACCAGTGTAGCTGGGACATTGTTGGCCGGTGTGGGCAAGTTGTGCCAAAGGGCCTATTTCCACACTGTATCACTCTATGACTCTATGACTCTATGATCCCAAACATCACCTTTTCCTTTTCTCCAGAGATGCTGCTGGACCTGCTGAGTTACTCCATTGCTAGCCGCGACCATGATATCATCCGTAATCTTGTAGCCCAATGATAGAAATGAGGTTAGAGTCATAGAGTATTGAATGTGAATGAAAGAGAGACAATGAGGGATTACTCAACAGGTCAAACAGTATCTAGTGAGAGAGAGAGGGACATTTGATGTTGAAGACCTTCCCTCTGAACCTAACGGGCAGTGTCCTTTGATTGAAGTAATTAGGTGCCTGGAATCCAAGCATGAAATAAATCCATTGCCGCTTCTGAATAACTCAGCACATTACCAGATCTGAATTGGGAGAAGAGGAGGAATAAATAATGTAATTATCAAAGATGGAATAATCAATACACATCATGGAAACCTTGGAGATGCATAATTAGGAGAGGCTTTGTCGTAATCCTCGCTCGCGCTGTTTGCTTTTTCATGGTGATGTTTAACTTGTGGGTAATAGCCCAGATTTTCTTTCAATAACAGGGTAAACGTTGTCATCTAATGGCGAGGTTGATTGGCAATGCATTAACGATGTTCACATCATTAAAAATGGACGAGCTGATAATTACAGGACTGAACTTTCGGCAGCATGTTTAATTTAAATTTAGCGTGCAAATACAGCAAGTTCTCAAAAATAAAAGGCAGGTTAACATCAAGCTGCATGTTTCTGAGCGGAATGGTGAAGTGGTGCAAAAATGGCCAAAAGTGACTTTAGACTTTAGACTTCATCTCTGTCCTTTATTTCTTTTGTTTTCTGTTTCGACTCGCTTGTCTATCTATTCCGACACTCTTTATTTATTTTTTCTCTCACTGTTCTTTTATTATTGAACCAAAAGTATGAAGTTGTACAAGAATGAAAATATGTGTTTATGTATTAGGTACTTAAGTACCAGACTACTGTACTTACTTCTAACAAAAATAAACAAACAAAAATAAATAAATAAATAAATAAATAAATACAGACTTCAGACTTTTGAGATACAGTGCAGTAACAGGCCCCTTCGGTCCACCAGATCCGTGCCGACCAGAGATCACCCCATCCATACACCAGCGCTATCCCACACACTAGGGACAACTTACAATTTTACCAAAGCCAATTAACCTACAAATCTGCACGTCTTTGGAGTGTGGGAGGAAACCGGAGCGCCACGGAGAAAGCCCACGCGACCGCGGGGAAAATGTACAAACTCCATACAGACAGCACCAGTAGTCAGGATCAAACCTGGCGCTGTAAGGCTGCAACTATCGCTGCGCCACCGTGCACCCCAATGATTGGTCCAAATCATGGTGTAGGACTAGATGCAGACAGAAGAGAGACACAAAATGCTGGAGTAACTCTGGAGAGGGTGGTGAATCTGTGGAGTTCTTTCCCACAGAAGACTGTGGAAGCCACAAGTCAGTAGATATTTTTTTAAGGCAGAGATAGATAGATTCTTGATTAGTACAGGTGTCAAAGGTTATGGGGAGAAGGCAGGCAGGAGAATTGGTTTAGGAGGGAAGAATAGATCAGCCACGAGTGAATGGCAGAGTAGATTTGATGAGCCTAATTCTAATCCTATCTCTTATTACCTTATGACCTTATGAGAAAAGTAATAGGTGACGTTTCGGGTCGAGACCCTTCCTCAGGCCAAACATCATGGTTGAAGCACTTTGCACATCATCTCTTCCCTGCTAGAAGTTGCTGGATGGATTTTCTCATTAATAACGACAAGGGTAATCAAACATTTTATGAGCAATTTCTGGACGATTACAACACATCAAATCTCACGTAACAAACGCCCAAGTGTCTAAATTATCACCTAATTTGATAGCAATTGGAAAGCGCATTAAAAGCCTATTATCATGTAACTGCCTGGGCTCCTGTCTTATTCCTGTTAAAAATTCCTAGTGGCAGCTGAGGGGAAAACTGGCCTCGATGCAGCAAAATGAAGCAGTTGTTCGATATCGACGGGATCTCATGCCCGGCCAACGCCTACAGCTTTCGGGGAAATTCCCACAGAGTACAGAGATCAGCGTAATTGCTGCTTTGTTTTCAATTAGTCCACAGTTTTCTCTTTTCTTTCGCACTGTGTGCTACAAGTCACGCTGAAAACCTCAGCATTGTTTTCACTTGCAGCCCCTTTGTCTCGTCAGTTGTTTTCCAGTTGCTGGCATTGTATGGCATCATTAAAACAAAAAGTACAGTTGAACCAAAAGGCCAAATGAACGGCCGAGTTTTACTGAAGGGACACAGAACCTCAAACCTCGATGATAATGCTTTATTTATTCCTTAACTCGCGCTGGTGACTTGCTTGTCACATTTACTTAACTTCATCTGTCGACACAGAATGTAGCCGAGCGTGGTCCTTTGAGATTTGCGGAGGCATATTATCCAAACTGCCATTCACGTGTAGCTCTTAGGATGCACGTTTGTGTAAATGGACCCGCTGGACCATCTGTGCGCAGACGTTCGCCTGCATTAGCCAGACACAAAATGCTGAGGTAACCCAGCGGGTCAGGCAGCATCTCTGGAGAAAAGGAACAGGTGACGCTTCAGGTCGAGACCCCTAAGCCTGAAGAAGGGTCTCGACCCCGAATTGTCGAGGTTATCATCACATCAACCTGTATGTTTTCTCAGTGTAACGGTGAAGTTTGTGCAAAATGGTTGATGATGACTTCAGACTTCAGACATACAGCGCAGAAATAGTCCCTTCGGCCCATCGAGCCGCTCCGACCAGCGATTACCCCGTACGCTAACTCTATCCTACACACTAGGGATAATTCACAATTTTACCAAAACCAATTCAACTACAAACTTGCACGCCTTTTGAGTGTGGGATGAAACCGGAGCACCCGGAGAAAACCCACAAGGTCTAGGGGAGAATGTACAAACTCCGTACAGGCAACACCCGTAGTCAGGATCGAACCCGGGTCTCTGGCGCTGTAAGGCAGCAACACTTCCACTGACCCATCGCGCGGCCCTCAGTGTTATTAGTCAAAGCAGCTTTGGACAATGTGAACACTCGGTCAAAATATATAAAGCTTAAGGAAGGAATAGTCTGATTGCGAGATCTCAAATACCACCCAGAGGAGGGGAAGAAAGTAGCAATGAAAGGAATGATGTGAATGGATGTTTTAGGCAAGAGATGCGGATAATTTGGAGGAAATCTAATTTACCTTAATTTACAATTGAATGAGATCAGTCTTTCTCTAATGACAGTAATATGGTAGAACTCACGGAACAATGAATCAGCTCCCACTGTGATGAAAGGAACTCAATGTTGGAGGGATGAAATGTCATGAAAGAAACTTCGTATTGGAGGAACAGGGAAGCACTGACTATTGTTAGGGGCTGTCAGCTACTGTGTATTGAAGCAGGTTAATAGGAATGGTAAAGCACTATGAACAAGACAAAGACTCATGCACAAAGGTCAACTCTATGTAACTTAGATGAAAGAATGGGTCGACTGGGCTTGTATTCACTGGAAGTTAGAAGGATGAGAGGATATCTTATAGAAACATAATACATTCTTGAAGGATTGGACAGGCTAGATGCAGGAATGTTGTTCCCAATGTTGGGGGAGTCCAGAACCAGGGGTCACAGTTTAAGAATAATGGGTAGGCCATTTAGGACTGAGATGAGGAAAAATGTTTATAGACAATAGACAATAGGTGCAGGAGTAGGTCATTCGGCCCTTTGGCCCCTTTCACCCAGAGAGTTGTGAATCTGTGGAATTCTCTGCCACAGAAGGAAGTGGAGGACAATTTACTGGATGTTTTCAAGAGAGAGTTAGATTCAGCTCTTAGGGCTAAAGGAATCAAGGGATATGGGGAAAAAGCAGGAACGGGGTACTGATTTTAGATGATCAGCCATGATCACATCAATTGGCGGTGCTGGCTCGAAGGGCCGAATGGCCTACACCTACACCTATTTTTCTATGTTTCTATGATTCTAGCTGCTGCACAGCCTTCTGAGATAAAGGTCAACTCTATGTTGTGAAGTGATGTTAAACTATTCCTGTGTATTGTCAACACCCAGCACAGATATATTAAAACTTTTTTTTGAGAAATGCAGCAGATAGAGAGAAGATATTATAAGTTCATGTGGACCAAAGAACAGAGAAACGTACAGTACATGAACAGGCTCTAAGGTCCACAATAATCCCAGGAATGAGTGGGTTAACATACGATGAGCGTTTGTCGGCGCTGGGCCTGTGACCGCTGGAGTTTAGAAGAAAGACGGGGGACCTCGTGTATATACGTGCAGAATAGTGAAAGGCTTGGATAGAGTGGACGTGGAGAGGATGTTTCCACTAGTGGGAGATTTGAGGACTAGAGGTCACAGCCTCAGAATTAAAGGACGTTCTTTTAGGAAGGAGCTGAGGAGGAATTTCTTTAGTTAGTAGCTGGTGAATCGGTGGAATTATTTGCCACAGAAGGCTGTGGAGGCAAAGTCAGTGGATTTACTTATGGCAGTGATAGATAGAAGTTGTGGGGAGAAGGCAGAGATTGGGGTTAGGAGGGAGAGATAGATCAGCCATGATTGAATGGCGGAGTGGACTTGATGGGCCGAATGGTCTAATTCGACTCCTATCACTTATGGTCTTATAATGTTATGAATGTCTGTGCTGAACATAATACCCAGATAAACAAACCACATCTGCTCACATGATCCATACCCCTCCGTTCCCTGCCTATCTAAAAATATTCTGCAGTACATTCTTCAGTTTCTTTGCAAAGTTTCAATAATTGTCTGCTCGGTTCACTGTTGGGAACATTCCATTTTATACCTGGAGCACAGGCCTCAACATGTAAACTCTGCACTATCTGTGTACATTCTCCCTGTGACCTGCGTGGGTTTTTTCTGGGTTCTCTGGTTTCCTCCCACACTCCAAAGACGAGCAGGTTAATTCCCTTCTGTAAATTGAAAACTGTAACCCTGATAGTAGGATAGTGATAGTTTACGGGGTGATCATAGACTTGATGGGCTGAAGGGCCTTGTATCTCCGACGTCTACTATTTATTTGTTGATTTAAAGAATAATGAGGAACAGAGACTAATGTATTTTTAAAAGTGGAATATGCTGTTTTCTCTGTATCTCCTTGTGTGTATGCAGTGTAATCCTTTGGGATAGGAAATTCATGTGGGGTGCCTACTTCTCAAACTATGTTGTAGTTCCACAGGCAATTTGGAACATTCACTCTTGCTTCAGGAGCTCATAGGCTCAACATGTAAATAGCCAGTGTGCTGTCTTGTATATAACTTATGCTTCAATGGAGTTATATTTATTGCATCTCAAATCAGTCTGAATTTGAAGTTGAACCATACAAAATTATTAAGGGATTAGACACGCTAGATGCAGGAAACATGTTCCCGATGTTGGGGGAGTCCAGAACCAGGGGCCACAGTTTAAGAATAAGGGGCAGGCCATTTAGAACTGCGATGAGGAGAAACGTTATCACTCAGAGAGTTGTGAATTTGTGGAATTCTCTGCCTCAGAAGACAGTGGAGGCCGATTCACTGGATGCATTCAAAAGAGAGTTAGATGGAGCTCTTAGGGCTAGCGGAATCAAGGGATATGGGGAGCAGGAACAGGGTACTGATTGGGGATGATCAGCCATGATCACATTGAATGGCAGTGCTGGCTCGAAAGGCCGAATGGCCTACTCCTGCACCTATTGTCTATGTATCTATGACGCTATGAAGGCATTCAATGGTCCTTCATCATAATTTTGCATTTTCAACATCTGTAGTATTTTTTTTTTGACTCATTGGAGTGGAATTAGGCCATTCGGCCCATAAAGTCTATTCCGTCATTCAATCATGGCTGACCTATTTCCCCCACTCCACCCTGTTCTTCTGCCGTCTCCCCATAACCTTTGACGCCTTGATTAATCAAGAGTCCATCAATCTCTACTTTAAAAAATACCCAATGACTGTTTGCCAATTATGAATAATCCTTTGTTTAAGCCCTCTGTATTGGACAAGGGGTTTAGACACTGGAATGATTTAGGAATTAAAAGGATAGAACACCTTTACAAGAAAGGAACATTTCTTTCATTTCAAGAGTTACAGGATATCTATGGATTGCAGTCAAATAACATATTTAGGTATTTACAAATTATAAACTGTATTAAGTTAAATACGCAAGACTATAAAAATAGAAAACCAGGATTATTAGATGAATTGTTTAATAAACACCCAAATACAGAAAAATTAATAGCGTATATATACAATACTATCTTGGATAGGGAAATCCCAACTTCGGAAAATATATCGACAAACATGGGAAAATGAAATAGGTTTATCTATAACGAAGGAAACTTGGGAAGAAAGCCTACAATGTATACATCGTTGCTCATTAAATGCTAGACATATATTGATACAATTTAAGGTATTACACAGATTACATTATTCAAAAACGAAATTAAATAGAATTCATCCTAATATTTTCTTCTATTTGTGATAAATGTCAGAAATTGGAAGCTAACTTAACGCATAGTTTTGTAACATGTATAAAAACTCAACTATTATTGGACAGAAATCTTTAGAGTTATCTCTGAAGTTCTTAAAATTAAACTGGACCCAGATCCAGAATTAATTATATTAGGAGTTCCGGATTCAAATCTAATATTAACAGTAAACCAAAGAAATTTCTTGGATTACTGTTTGATAATAGGGAAAAAATTAATATTGAAATTTTGGAAGGGAACATTATCCCCCACAATTAATATATGGACAGTGGAAATGTTGGAGACGTTGAATTTGGAAAGAATCAGATTTGTCCTAATGGACAAATACGAACTCTTTGAACAGATATGGTCTCCATATACAGAATATTTGAAGGGGTAGCTGTTCTTGGCATCACAACTCAATGGGTACCCGGCAGGATTAGATGAAAATAATTCTTTTTTTTTTTGGATTTGTATGCATGTCTCTATTGATATCGTTATTTGAAATTGTGTTATTCACTATTAAGATGAATAATATATACTATAATCTTTTTTTTTCTTCTCATTTTTCTTTTTTTTTCCTTCTCTTTCTCTCTCTATATAATCAAAATAGTAAGATTAAACGAGAACTCACCTGTTCGAAGTTTGATCGTTATTTTACGAGGAGTTACGATGAGGGATTACGTGAAGAAGAGCCCGCCTCACGCTGGTAACGGCATACTTCAAAGCAACGGCATGAAAAACACAGAACACCAAAGCCGGAGTAACATAGTAAGGCTCATAAAAAGACTTAGAACCACCATTTGATCATTTATTTTACGAGGGTGGGAGTGGAGGGCACGTAATCCCTCATCGTAACTCCTCGTAAAATAACGATCAAACTTCGAACAGGTGAGTTCTCGTTTAATCTTACTATTTTACTTCGGAGTCACGTGAGTGACTACGTGAAGAGTTTTAAAGCTTTCTGTGTTTTTTATGTCGTAGAATTAATCCGTACGACAGTCCGGCTAAGTAAAACACATACATGAGAAAGCACACAAATGTTAGATCTTTTCACAATCAAGTTTTTTAATGGCTGAAAGACCATATAATACCCTCCTTATATTTGAGGGAAAAAATGATTACAAGTGACAAAAGATATCAGTGACTACACAACTGATTATAGCAATTAATAGCAAACAAAGCAGGTGATTATAGTGCTCCCAACACCGCGTGTCCAAAGCTTGTCATAGTGTGAACAGGTTTGTTGTAGAACTTTGAAAAAGTTTCTTCTTCACTCCACCCTGCGATTTTTAAAAATATGCTCGAGAGGTACGTCCCGCCCCTTCGCCGCGGACGTAGCTGCCGCCCTGGTGGAGTGAGATTTGAAGACATCAGTGTCTATTCCCGCTAAAACCAACACCTGTTTCAACCATTTTGAGATAGTTTGAACTGAAGCTTTTGTGTGTGGCTTTTTGTGCGTAAGCAGCAATGTCTTTTCGTTTCCTCGAAAAGTGTCCGTCACTTTAATACATTGGTTCAAATGTCTAACCACACACAAAGCAAGCTCAATATGAAAAGCTTGAAAGGTTACCTTTGTTCCAGATCTCCCTGGTCTACTTTGTTTGATCAGATCGTAAACATAGAATACAACGTTATCTGTAGTCACATGCATACAGTCTAAACGCAACATTTGTAAAGTTTGCACTCTTTGGGCTGAGACCAGTGACATTAACATGACCAATTTCAATGTTAACCTATCCAATGACAACCCTTCAATTGGCGTCCATTCTCTAAGTAGAGCAAGTACTATGCTCACATCCCAAATCTCTGTATATCTAGGTTTTGGCGGATTCATGTGAAAAATTCCTTTCATGAATCGTGATATTAATGGATGCGACCCAATTGATTTCTCACCAGTCATAAGTCCTAAATAGGACGACAAGACACTGCGTGCAGTGTTAATGGCACTGTAACTTAAATGTTGACCAAAGCGCAAATTGGCAAGGAATTCCAAAACATGAGTAACATTCACATAATCATCAGAAATATTTTGACTGTGTGCAAAATTCTTCCTATTTCTTAATATGTGTCATATATTGTTTCTGTGTGCTATCTCGCCATGATGTGCCAATAACTGTCAAGTTTGGTCCGACAATCCCAGTTCCTGTAGTGGTCTGGTCAAAACCTGCAAATTAACAATTTCATATATGCATATAATGGGTAATCTTCATTTGTTACTGGATTAGTCAAGATATCACTACAGTTAAGAATCTGCATATACGGTTCTTTAATCATATTCAGCATAACTGGGAACCAAGGTTGAGTTGGCCAATTTGGCACTACCAACAATCCGGAAGCTGAATCTTGCTCTATTTTCTTCAAGCATCTCTGGATCAGAGCAAATGGTGGAAAAGCATAAAAGAACATTTTTCCCCAGTGTAATAAAAATGCATCTACTGCAACTGCGTCCGGATCGTGTTCCCAAGACACATAATGAGGCAAGTGATGATTAAGCCTGGATGCAAACAAATCAATTTCTGGCAACCCAAATCGTCGAACAATATTCTTAAATATTGGTGGCTTAAACATCCATTTCGTATTATCTTTAAAAATCCTGGACCTTTCATCTGCTACCACATTGTCTTTACCTGGAGTATAGCTTACTGCAATCCATATCTGCCGACCAATACACCATTGCCATATCTCATTGACCAGACAATCACATGATACTGATCCAACTCTCCCCATGTGATTAATGTAAACCACAGCTGTTTTATTGTGTAATTGTATTAACACATGCAGACCTTGTTTAGCACAACAATATGCTTTAAGCCCATAAAAGGCCCCCAATAACTCCCAATAGTTAATACCATACTCTTGGAGAAACACTTGTTCTTCAGTTTTCCATCTACCTCCACAACTGGAGGATAAATCTGTGGCCCCCATCCGAGAGCACTAGCATCTGTATGTAAACCATTTCAGGCTGTTTAATCATAATATTTATTAGCAGCTTGTGGGACATTTTCCTTTTTTAACCCACCATTGTAAATTCCAATACAGCTTCTTTTGTTAATTACATAGGCCTGTCAAATGGCCTGCCTTCTCTTTGAGAGCTTGTATCTTGTACCTTCGAAGATATCAATAAATGTAATGAACCAAATTCTACTGCAGGAAATGCTGCTAGCAGTTCACCAATGGTTGTCACCATTTCTCGGATGGAAGGATAAGGTTTTGAATGAGATAATGACAAGTTACCAAAATATCATCGACTTTATCTGTTGGTAAAGGTATTAACATAGTCACTGAGTTAATTACAAACCCCAAAAGTAAATTGTTTGTGCTGGCTGCAGCTGGGGCTTAATTAGATGAATTAAGAACCTTAGCTTCCACAAAGCTTTAGTAACTGAAAACTGAGTCCTCAGCTGACTCCTGATAATCACTAATGACCAGAATGTCATTGAGATAAGCCATAATGATGTGCATTTTGTGCTCTAATTGGGCTAAACTGGTTTCAACAGTTTCGTAAAGAGTAAAAAGCTGAACTCAGTCCATTTGGCAAAGCTTAACTGCCATAATTGTCACAACCAATTAAAATTTAAGTACCACCGAGACCTGATGCATAGGTACAGAATAATAGGCGTCTTTTCATCAATCTTAGCCATATAACAACCTGCTGAATTAAATATTTTGCAGTATTCAATGTCTCCATTTGAACATGTTTGTATTCTACAAACTTATTTAGACCTGTAAGGTCCAGAATACTTCTGCAACCATCATCTGTAATGCCTTCTAACATTAAAGACAAATTTATGCTCGTGTTCAAAATCTTTTCCATTACCTCTTTTCCAGATAATTAGGCAATGTGAACATAAATCTCTGCTTTTTCAATTGCAGAAAACACGAAAACATAAGCAGGTTTATTCTGTACAGGAGGATTAACCTCTTTTTTTAAAAATAATAGTAGTTAATTAAACTGCTCGTAATATACTGATCAAAAATAATAGTAAGCCAGTCTTAATAAACTTTTTGTAATCTCCCTCTAACTGGAGATTAATCCGCAGTTTCTTTAAGCAGGGAACAAGTCTTTAATTCCTCTGCATATGAGCGTGGTGTTCTCCTTATCCCCTGAATTCGGGTAAGTATTTGGTTGTGCAATACAATAAAACTTCCTTGACATATTTCTGCCTCTATTTCCAATATCAAATCCCCTTCTGGGCGAAAATACCTTTTCGTCCAAAGACGAAGGTTTCATGCAGCTAAAAATTTAGCTTTTCATCCAATTTCAATAAGTTAGGCAGATTACTCCAAACAGATAACCAAGAGCTTAAACACCACTTGCTCGACATAGGTATGCAACCTTGGGTGAAAAAATGGCCCAAATAGCCATTTATATTATATAAAATTTCATAGAAAGAATTGCACAATAGCGTCTTTATTTATGTTTTCCTTTCATTTGCCCAAAAGCCATAATAGCAGCAGAATAATTTGTGAGGATTTTTAAACCTCACTATTTGACGCTCTCATATTTGGAGTCATGGATGCCCATATTAACGGATAAACCGTAGGCTCTTCCAATGAGGCACAATTTCCTGTGCTGTGCAATTTTAATATTTCAATCATCACAGAATCATGAAGTTGGTGAGATACCATATATATATGTTGGCAGCTAGGATTTCTTCCATAGCCTCACCACTTCCTTCATATATAGCAAAACCTTTTGCTATTCCATGCATCTTTGGCCTCTTTTCATATTTTTTCATTTTATTTTTATTTTTATTTTGTGGTGTGCTTTCAAAATGCAAATCACCATCAACAGGGTCTGCCTTCTGCAGCCCTAAATCAATTGGGATTTCATCCCATGAGACTTCTTCCGGCCCAAATCCTGGGTCCGGAGTTCCAACTTCCAATTAGGCCCATGGCCATATTCAGAATAATTAAACCCCTCAGGGCTAACCTTAGGAACCTTCAGGGTACCTTGACCCTAGTCTCATAATTATTTGGAGAACTTTCTCCATATGCTCCATAATCAGTTCCACATAGTTTACTTATGTGGAGGACTTTTCAATGTCAGAGTCATCAGAACCACGGGCCTCTCAGATTTTTTATTTTATTTTATTTTCCATTTTTCATATTCGGGAGCATTTCTCTCCGTGGTTATCATTTTGTAAACTAATTCGCTAACGGGTATATCTGCGGCCACCGGTATCGGAACCGGCTCCGCACTAGCTTTCCCGTATATTTATTTTTCACCCCAGGAAGCATTTAACCCGCGAATATAAATTTACTTCATCATTTGTGCTTATCCAGCACTAATATGACTCTGACCTGTTTTAACAAATTTCCTATACTGCTGGACCTACCCAGCGCCCGCTAAAAAACCCAACTTTACTGTTCTTACCTGCGGGCCGTTCCGACCGCTGCGAGGAGCTGCTCCTTACTGCAGCTCCACCTTCTGCCGTCAGCGTCGACGTCATGCCGTTACCAGCGTGAGGCGGGCTCTTCTTCACGTAGTCACTCACGTGACTCCGAAGTAAAATTATTATTTAATCACTATTCTTATTGATTAAAATCTATTCTTTTCTTTTTCTACTTTCTAAAAAAATAGAAGTTTATAAGAATTATTCGTAACATTCGTATACTTATTGAAATAAGTTGTTTGTGTATTTGAAAAGTTGTTATACCGTTGTTATGATGGATTACTTCTAATAAAAATATATATATATTTTTTTTAAAAACCCAATGACTTGGCCTCCACTGCCGACTGTTACAATGAATTCCACAGATTCACCACACTTATCCTTACATCCTTTCATTCTGAGCCTGTGCCATTTGATCCAAGACTCTTCCACTGGTGGAAACATCCTCTCTGTATCCACTCTAGCCAGGCCTTTCATTATAGGGTAAATGTTGATGATATCTCCTCACAGCCTTTGTGCAACTATGGGTTTAACAATTATAAAAAAAAATAGAAATATATGGTGTTAAAATTTCTCCAGACAAAATATTCCCGACACCAACAAAAACAGAAATATGACACATCCTTGAAAACGCCAATGACACCAATAAACTGAATAACATGCTGTACAATACACATCGTACCTTGCAATACAAAGCTCCCAGCGCTAAAGGAAGTGTCATTATCGTAGTTATCCCATTGTGAAAGCCATTGGCAGAGAAAGGGGAAATAGAACACCACAAATAACGCACCGTAAGTTGATATGCTCATAACTGAGAGGAGCAGAATGAGGCCATTCGGCCCACTCAGTCTACTCCACCATTCAAACATGGCTGATCTATCTTCCCCTCGCGATCCCATTCTCCTGCCTTCTCCCCATAACCCCTGACACCCGTACCAATCAAGAATCTATCTATCTCTGCCTTAAAAACACCCATTGACCTTTCCTCCACAGCCTTCTGTGGCAATAAATTCCGCAGATTTACCACCCTCTGACTAAAGAAATTCCTCCTCATCTCCTTCCTAAAGGAACGTCCCTTTAATTCTTAGCTGCGACCTCTAGTCCTAGACCCGTCCACGAGTGGAAATATCCTCTCCACATCCACTCTATCCGGGCCTTTCACAACTATGGTGCGATTGACGGTCTTAAACATTTCAGTGACCTCAGCGTAGTTTGATCTGATCTATTTCCCCCACTCCACCCTGTTCTTCTGCCGTCTCCCCATAACCTTTGACGCCTTGATTAATCAAGAGTCCATCAATCTCTACTTTAAAAAATACCCAATGACTGTTTGCCAATTATGAATAATCCTTTGTTTAAGCCCTCTGTATTGGACAAGGGGTTTAGACACTGGAATGATTTAGGAATTAAAAGGATAGAACACCTTTACAAGAAAGGAACATTTCTTTCATTTCAAGAGTTACAGGATATCTATGGATTGCAGTCAAATAACATATTTAGGTATTTACAAATTATAAACTGTATTAAGTTAAATACGCAAGACTATAAAAATAGAAAACCAGGATTATTAGATGAATTGTTTAATAAACACCCAAATACAGAAAAATTAATAGCGTATATATACAATACTATCTTGGATAGGGAAATCCCAACTTCGGAAATATATCGACAAACATGGGAAAATGAAATAGGTTTATCTATAACGAAGGAAACTTGGGAAGAAAGCCTACAATGTATACATCGTTGCTCATTAAATGCTAGACATATATTGATACAATTTAAGGTATTACACAGATTACATTATTCAAAAACGAAATTAAATAGAATTCATCCTAATATTTCTTCTATTTGTGATAAATGTCAGAAATTGGAAGCTAACTTAACGCATAGTTTTGTAACATGTATAAAACTCAACTATTATTGGACAGAAATCTTTAGAGTTATCTCTGAAGTTCTTAAAATTAAACTGGACCCAGATCCAGAATTAATTATATTAGGAGTTCCGGATTCAAATCTAATATTAACAGTAAACCAAAGAAATTTCTTGGATTACTGTTTGATAATAGGGAAAAAATTAATATTGAAATTTTGGAAGGGAACATTATCCCCCACAATTAATATATGGACAGTGGAAATGTTGGAGACGTTGAATTTGGAAAGAATCAGATTTGTCCTAATGGACAAATACGAACTCTTTGAACAGATATGGTCTCCATATACAGAATATTTGAAGGGGTAGCTGTTCTTGGCATCACAACTCAATGGGTACCCGGCAGGAGTAGATGAAAATAATTCTTTTTTTTTTTGGGTTTGTATGCATGTCTCTATTGATATCATTATTTGAAATTGTGTTATTCACTATTAAGATGAATAATAAATACTATAATCTTTTATTTCTTTATTTCTTTTTTTTTCTCTTCTCTTTCTCTCTCTATATAATCAAAATTATTATTTAATCACCATTCTTATTGATTAAAATCTACTCTTTTCTTTTTCTACTTTCTAAAAAATAGAAGTTTATAAGAATTATTTGTAACATCCCTATACTTATTGAAATAAGTTGGTTGTGTATTTGAAAAGTTGTTATACCGTTGTTATGATGGATTACTTCTAATAAAAATATTATTAAAAAAAAAAAAATACCCAATGACTTGGACTCCACTGCCGACTGTTACAATGAATTCCACAGATTCACCACACTTATCCTTACATCCTTTCATTCTGAGCCTGTGCCATTTGGTCCAAGACTCTTCCACTGGTGGAAACATCCTCTCTGTATCCACTCTAGCCAGGCCTTTCATTATAGGGTAAATGTTGATGAGATCTCCTCACAGCCTTTGTGCAACTATGGGTTTAACAATTATAAAAAAAATAGAAATATAAGGTGTTAAAATTTCTCCAGACAAAATATTCCCGACACCAACAAAAACAGAAATATGACACATCCTTGAAAACGCCAATGACACCAATAAACTGAATAACATGCTGTACAATACACAACGTACCTTGCAATACAAAGCTCCCAGCGCTAAAGGAAGTGTCATTATCGTAGTTATCCCATTGTGAAAGCCATTGGCAGAGAAAGGGGAGATAGAACACCACAAATAACGCTCCGTAAGTTGATATGCTCATAACTGAGAGGAGCAGAATGAGGCCATTCGGCCCACTCAGTCTACTCCACCGTTCAAACATGGCTGATCTATCTTCCCCTCGCGGTCCCATTCTCCTGCCTTCTACCCATAACCCCTGACACCCGTACCAATCAAGAATCTATCTATCTCTGCCTTAAAGACACCCATTGACCTTTCCTCCACAGCCTTCTGTGGCAATAAATTCCGCAGATTTACCACCCTCTGACTAAAGAAATTCCTCCTCATCTCCTTCCTAAAGGAACGTCCCTTTAATTCTGAGGCTGCGACCTCTAGTCCTAGACCCGTCCACGAGTGGAAATATCCTCTCCACATCCACTCTATCCGGGCCTTTCACAACTGTGGTGCGATTGACGGTCTTAAACATTTCAGTGACCTCAGCGTAGTTTGATCGTGACCAGAGCCGACATGCCGATCTTGTCGTAGTGATTCCCCGCTGCTTCACGACTCTCTGTACACGTCAGAAGCACAACACACCCCAGGCTACTGACCTAGATAGTGCATAGCGTGTCCAACTGCAACATGGCAGAACTAATGGAGCACATTCACAGCGATGTCAGAAAACCTCTTTTGACATTTGGTGGAAAATTAGTCCCAATGCAGAAAACAAAATCTGCAAACGTTTTCAACGGCAGATAAAATATGCTGTAATGATGTGTTTTGAGCGATAACTCTCTTATGCAATGGTAAAGATGTCAGTTTTAAAGATTTCAAACAGACTAACTACACATGAAAAGCGAGAGAGAAATGAGAAAATTGACATGCTTTAACTTTCCATTAAACGTCAGCTGCATATTATAAATGGAGCTAAATGTTGGGCAGCATCCGTGGAGGGAAATGGACAGGCGACGTTTCAGGTCGGGACTTTCCTAGCGATCTATAACATTGTCTGTCCATTTCCTTGTACAAATGCTGTACTCGCTTGACTTTAATTCACCAGCACATCCTTTGGTCAATTAAAGGAAAGGGTATTTGAAGTTTTAACTTTTAGTTTTAGAGATGCAGCGCGGAAATAGGCCCTTCGGCCCACCGAGTCTGTGCCGACCAGTTCACACTAGTTCTATCCTACACACTAGGGACAATTTACACAGGTCAATTAATCTACAAACCTTTAAAATTGTGGAGCAAACCGGAGCAACCGGACAAAACCCACGTGGTCATAGGAAGAACATGCAAATTCAGGATCCGTGGTCAGGATTTAACCCGGGTCTCTGGCGCTGTAAGGCAGCCACTCCACCACTGCGCCCACCGTGCCTCCCTACAGTTCAAGACCCTCAGACCTGGCACAGATCTCACGGTTTACCAGGCAATAGTGATGCATGTCCTCCGACATGCTTTGGAGTCATGGATTCCTACAGCGGACAACTCAAGACATTGAGAATAGTATTTCCGACTTGTTCTCCAAAACGTCACCAAATTCAGCGGAAGGATGAACGAGGCAAGATCTGAGTGCTCTCCTTGGCCCATGCCCCAGTAATGAAGAAACAATGAACTGCAGATGCTGGTTTAGACCAAAGATAGTAATGAAGAAACAATGAACCGCAGATGCTGGTTTAGACCAAAGATAGATACAAAATGATCAAAGGATTCAAATGGAAGGCAATAAAGTCTAATCTTCTTCCTCTTTGTTCTCCCATGGTCAGGGCAGTCGAACCATCCGCAGTCGGGGTGATCGAAGCTCCCGCGGCCGGTGGTCGAAGCCCCCGCATCGGGGCGATCGAAGATCCCGCGTCGGGGCGGTCGCAGCTCGTGTGGCTTGGAGCTCCCGAAGTCGGTCTCTAACCAGGGACCGGGAGCTCCTCGATGCTAAAGTCCACAGGCTCCCGTGGTTGGAGCTCCGCGGTCGCTCCCCGACAGGGATCGCCTGCTCCACGATGTTAGGTCTGTAGGCTGCCGCGATTGGAGCTCCTGACGGCGGTTCCCAGCAAAGGCCGCCAGCTCCATGATGTCAGGCCGCAGTGTGGGTGGAGATACTACAAATTGTCCATCGGGTGTAGGAAGGGGGAAAGTGAGATAACATAGAGCCAGTGTGAACGGGCGATGGGTGATCGGCGCGGACACGGTGGGGCGAAGTGCACGTTCCTAAGGCCGTCGGCGCGGTGGCGCAAAGAGTGGCACGAAGGCACAGCGGTCGAGTCGCTGCCTCACAGCGCCAGAGACCCGGGTTTGATCCTGACTACGGGTGCTTTCTGTACGGAGTTTGTACGTAGTCATGACCTGCGTGGGTTTTCCCTGGGATCTCCGGTTTCCACCCACATTCCAAAGATGTACAGGTTTGTAGGACAATTGGCTTGGTCAAATTTGTGAATTGTCCCTAGCGTGTGTTGGATGGTGTTAGTGTACAGGGTGATCGCTGGTCGGTGGTGGGCTGAAGGGCCTCCTTCCATGCTGTATCTCTAAACTAAACTAAACTAAACTAAACTAAACTAAACCATACCAAACCAAACCTTGTGTCCATGTTTCAGGAGAGCACGCAGACCTTGCAATGGCGATAGAAGGACCAGATCCTCCTGACCATCTTCTCTCTGTCTGAGTCTGTGGTTCACATATTGACCTCCTCAGCCATTCCCATAGGACCCACACGCCCAGAGGGTAACTCCACACTCCTGGAGCAATGCTGAAGATTTTCTCCAGATCGATGGCACATGGGTAAGAACACAGCCTAAATGATATGGAATGATCTCTAACAGCTGTACATGTGTTGTGTCTCAGTTGTCTTTTCACTGCTCATGGGAGAAGACGTGCCTCAGTTCAGACTTTCCAAGGACATTGATTTGCATTTGCAGCTAACCAGGGGTTGTATGTACTTGAATGTTTCTGTATCTGTGATGAATTGCTTGACCAAACTCCACTGCTCTGAAAACACATTGGGGTGGTGTGTCGATTGCAATTAGACTAATGTTTGAAGAAGGGTTTTGGCCCGAAACATTGCCTATTTCCTTTGCTCCATAGATGCTGCTGCACCCGCTGAGTTTCTCCAGCACTTTTGTCTACCTTCGATTTTCCAGCATCTGCAGTTCATTCGTAAACCCCACGCATATTGACAGGCCACGTGCATGTTGACAGCCTTTGACCATTTCAGGTCTTGTAACCTGTTACTTTCCTTGGCACGGTAGTGCAGCGGTAGAGTTGCTGCCTTACAGCGCCAGGGACCCAGGTTCGATCTTGACTATGGGTGCTGTCCGTACTGAGTTCGTACGTTCTCCCCGTGACCGCGTGGGTTTTCTCCGGGTGCTCCGGTTTCCTCCCACATTCCAAAGACGTGCAGGTTTGTAGGTTAATTGGCTTCTGTAAATTGTCCCTAGTGTGTAGAACTAGAACAACGGATCTCCGTTGGTCAGCGCGGACCCGGTGGGCGAAGAGCCTGTTTCAACGTTGTATCTCTAAACTAAACAGAACATGTTGATATGCTCGAACTGGCACTGGGACTAACGTGGGAGAAAATATACATGGCATGTCCATGGCCTGCCACGCATTTGAAACATTTTAGTTGCTATTTTATGCTTGCGATGTTAATCAAACATATTTGTTTACCTTGCGTAGTAAGGAATTACAGTTGCTGGTTTACACTGAAGATGGACATGGTGGTGCAGTGGTAGTTGCTGCCTTACAGTGCCAGAGACCTGGGTTCAATCCTGACTACAGGTGCTGTCTGTACGGAGTTTGTACGTTCTCCCCGTGACCGCGCGGGTTTTCTCCGGGTGCTCCGGATACCCCCCCCCACCCCGACCCCTCCCACACTTTTGTAGGTACAGATTTGCAGGATAATTGGCTTTGGTAAAATTCTAAATTGTTCCTTGTGTGTGTAGAAAAGTGTTAATGTGCGGGGATCGCTGGTCAGCGTCTTTGCGGTCTCTGTGGACCTGTTTCCGCGCTGTATCTCTAAACTAAACTAAACTAAACTAAACTAAACTAAACTAAACTAAACTAAACTAAACTAACCTCAGCGGGCCAGGCAGCATCTCTGGAGAAAAAGGATGGGTGACGTTTCAGGTCGAAACCCTTCTTCAAACTGAAAGTAGGGGGGGGGGGGTGGGGAACTAGATCAGGGACAGCATCAGATGACCAAGGAAAGGTGGAGCCCACAATGGCCCATTGTTGGCTTGGGAAGAGGTGATAATGAAGGAATGAAGGGATGCAAACAGTGGAAGTAGCAGGACGTCTAGGGTGGGGGATGGGGGAGAGAGGGTGAATGTAGGGCTTACTCGAACTGAGAGAAATCAACGTGCACCGTGGGTCAGGTGGCGTGTGTGGACATTTTGGGTCGAGACCGTTCATCGTCAGAAGAAGAGTCCAGACTGGAAGCATCGTCTGTCCATTCCCCTCCACCGATGCTGCCTGATACATTGGGTTCAAGTAAAATCGGGTCAGGTTTATTGAGTTTCTCCAGCAGTTTGTGTATAACCACCAATATTTGCCTCTGTGCTACAAATGACTCCAGTCAATGGAGAATTGGCATTTTTTCCGTGCTCCCTTAATGCTCTAACGCAGTTCCTGGGGAGCGCTGCCTGGTTGGAGGTGTTGTCTTTCATGTGAGACATAAGATGGAGATTCAGTGAGCTCTACATAGTGGACATCAATGGTCCATGTCACACGTTTCGAAGACGAGCAGGGAATCGATCTCTGGCGCCCCCGGCCAATGGTTATCTCTCTTTCAATATCACAAAAGCCGACAAATAGTCTTCAATACATGGTTGTTTGTGGATTCTTACTGTCTTGCCATCTGTCTGTTATATATCTCTTATTACAACAGCCATTACGATCCAGAAACTCTTTATTGCCTGTGAGTGCACTGAGGATATAAAAGGCAGCAAAGATGTGTCGCTTCTCATGAAACATCGGCCCAGATTTTGACAGCCAGCTAGCACTCTTTTTATGTCAATCTCCTTGGGTTCCTAAGTTCATAAGTGATGGGAGCATAATTAGGCCATTCAGCCCATCAGGTCTACTCCACCATTCAATCATGGCTGATCTATCTTCCCCTCTCAGTCCCATTCCCTTGCCTTCTCTCCATAAACCCTGACAACGTACTAATCAAGAATCTATCAATCTCTGCCATTATTGCATCCATTGATTTGGCCTCCACAGCCTTCTGTGGCAGTGAATTCCGCAGATTCCACAGGCACGGTGGCGCAGCAGTGGAGCTGCTGTCGTACAGCGCC
Organism: Okamejei kenojei; assembly: GCA_035221665.1. Lineage (NCBI taxonomy): Eukaryota > Metazoa > Chordata > Chondrichthyes > Rajiformes > Rajidae > Okamejei > Okamejei kenojei. Next base: position 39,786,008 of record CM069149.1, read on the forward strand.
AGAGACCAGGGTTCGATGCTAACTATGGGTGCTGTCTGTACGGAGTTTGTACGTTCTTCCCCCCCCCCCCCATGATCTGCTTAGGTTTTCTCCGGTTTCCACCCACACTCCAAAGACGTGCAGAATTGTAGGCTAACTGGCTTGGTATAATTGTAAATTGTCCCTGGTGTGTATTGAACTAGACAATAGACAATAGACAATAGGTGCAGGAGTAGGCCATTCGGCCCTTCGAGCCAGCACCGCCAGTCAATGTGATCATGGCTGATCATTCCCAATCAGTACCCCGTTCCTGCCTTCTCCCCATATCCCCGGACTTCACTATTTTCAAGAGCCCTATCTAGCTCTCTCTTGAAAGCATCCAGAGAACCTGCCTCCACCGCCCTCTGAGGCAGAGAATTCCACAGACTCACCACTCTCTGCGAGAAAAAGTGTTTCCTCGTCTCCGTACTAAATGGCTTACCCCTTATTCTAAAATACTACCTACGCGAACACGGTGGGCCGAAGGGCCTGTTTCCACGCTGTACCTTTAAACTAATCCGATCTAAAACTTCACCTGCCTAGAAGACTAAAGAAACTGCTCCTGCACTTTCTATCCATCTTCTGATTTCTAATTCCTACAGTACACTTCGACTTGCACCACAGCAGGGCATGGGGAGGTCATGTTTGCAGTCTGCGCATCCTTTTTTCTCTTAATGCTTCTCTTTCATGCTTTCTCTCTCATGCAACTGACGAGATGTGTCTTTCCCAGGTAATTTCCGCCCTTTGTAAGCCACTTGCCCTTTAGCTTGTACAATTAAGAGCTACTGTGTGCCCGTGCATGTGTGTCCTGCACCAGCAACCCTTTCCTTTGTGGGAATGTATTCAGCAAACCTGTTTGGTGAAGGGCAAGGAATCGATATGTCATGTTGGGTCTTGTTATCGTGATGTTAAGGCAGCTTGCGGTGATGACAAGCATGAAGTGGAACATTGTGAAACAACTGTCGAGGCTGCCAATTACATTATTCTGAAGGCGCAGCCGTTTAAAAAAAATTGCTTTGCTGATATCTTTTCACATGACAACTTCTGCAATGTTCCAGGTCTAACGACACTATGTTTTTTTAAATTTAGCTTAGAGAAACAGCGTGGACACAGGCCCCTTGGCCCACTGAGTCCGCGTTGACCAACGTACACTAGTTCTATCCTACACGCTAGGGACAAGTTACAGGAGCTGATTCACCTACAAGCCTGCACCTCTTGGGAGTGTGGGAGGAGGTTATGGGGAGAAGGCAGGAGAATGGGGTTAGGAGGGAGAGATAGGTCAGCCATGATTGAATGGCGGAGTAGAATTGATGGGCCGAATGGCCTAATTCTACCCCTATCACTTATGATCTTATGACCGTATGATCTTATGAAACCGGAGCCCCTGAAGAAAACCCACATGGTCACAGGGAAAGCGTACTAACTGTACGGACAGCGGCCATAGTCAGGATTGAACCCGGGTCCCTATAGAATTGCAGTACTCAGCTAGCGTTTCAACAAAGGCCACAACACTGTTTGCATTGCTTCACCAGCTGACTCCTTCCTGTATGTAAGGTTCCAGTTGTAATTAAATCATAATCATAATCATAATAATACTTTATTAGCCAAGTATGTTTTGCAACATACGAGGAATTTGATTTGCCATACAGTTATACCAATGAAAGGCAACAAAACACACAAAATACATTTTAACATGAACATCCACCACAGTGACTCCTCTACATTCCTCACTGCGATGGAAGGCAAAAAAAAAAGTTCAATCTCTCCCTTCTTTGCTCTCCCGCGGTCTGGGGCCTCGAACCCTCCGTTGTCGGGACGATCTTGGCTCCCGTAGCCGGCGGTCGGGCCCTCCCCATCAGGGCGATCAAGCTCCCGCATCGGGGGGAATCTCAGCTCCCCGCGCTGGGCGATCGGACCCCGAGTCGGGGCTGGTCGAACCTCCTGCGACTTTGGAGCTTCCCGACACTGGGAGACTCTACCCGAGACTGCGAGCTCCTCGATGTTGGAATCCGTAGGCCGCGGTTGGAGCGTCGATCCCGGGCAAGGGATCGCAGGCTCCGATGCTAAGTCCACAGCCCCGCGGTGGGGTTCAAAGTCAGTCTCAAGCAAGGCCGCCAGCTCCATGATGTTAGGCTGCCGAGCGACTGGAGATACGATCCGGAAAACAATCGCATCTCCGGCAAGGTAAGAGATATGCAGGATTCAAGGATTCGGATCAATGAATGGAGGAAGCACATGGGGAAGAGCACAAATAATTATTTATGAAAGCAAACACAATTAAAACACAGAAACTCTATCAACTATCAATAAAGAAACAAATGATCTCTAACGTCGCTCTGCGTATTCGAGTCTCCTGCCTCCACTGGCTGTCACCAGCACACATCACAGTCCAAGCTCTTCCTCTCTCTCTCTCTCTCTCTCCTTGGTGAAGCTCTTTTCTCTCCCCGAAGATGAAGCTCAAACTCTCATGGTAGAACCGTGTATTTTTTATAATAATTTTATCACTAAGAATAGCAGGTGATTATGTGTCAAGCTAGCTATCCTCATTAGTACCATAATGGCGTGAGTTATGTGTCCGATCAGGCACCTAGTCTCGCATGTCTCCGGGAAAGCAAAGCTTATCTCAGTGATCTCGCAGGTGGCTTCGTGATCTACTGCGTCTCTGAATTAGCCCAAGCATTCTTCGAAAACGTCTACTTGTTTTCCTAAGCAGGGTTCCAAATACAGGGCTGCTAAATTGGCTGCCAACTTAATTTCAGCTCACAGTCTGTTTAACCCTTGCACTACACCAGCGATTTGTAAACACGGGTTAATGTGGCACACAACGTCAAATAGTACGGCATAGGAACAGGCCCTTCAGCCCACAGTGTCCAATCCGAACATGTGTCAATCTGCTCTGCCGACATATGATCTAGATCATCCGTCTATTCCCAACATATCCATGCGTCCAGCCAAAATCCTCTCAAGGGCCACTATTGTATTGAAAGAAAGCATGCAGGTACAGCAGGCAGTGAAGAAAGGTAATGGCATGTTGGCCTTAATAACAAGAGGAGTTAAGTATAGGGGCAAAGAGGTCCTTCTGCAGTTGTACAGGGCTCTAGTGAGACCACACCTGGAGTATTGTGTGCAGTTTTGGTCTCCAAATGTGACGAAGGACATTCTTGCTATTGAGGGAGTGCAGCGTAGGTTCACAAGGTTAATTCCCGGGATGGCGGGTCTGTCATATGCTGAAAAAATGCTGAAAAGCAACTGGGCTTGTATGCACTGGAATTTAGAAGGATGAGAGGTGATCATATTGAAACATATAAGATTATTAAGGGATTGGACACGCTAGAGACAGGAAACACGTTCCCGATGTTGGGGGAGTCCAGAACCAGGGGCCACAGTTTACGAATAAGGGGTAGACCATTTAGAACGGAGATGAGGAAAATGTTTTTCGCCCAGAGAGTTATGAATCTGTGGAATTCTCTGCCTCAGAAGGCAGTGGAGGCCAATTCTCTGGATGCTTTCAAGAGAGAGTTAGATAGAGCTCTTAAAGATAGCGGAGTCAAGGGATATGGGGAGAAGGCAGGAACGGGGTACTGATTGTGGCTGATCAGCCGCGATCACATTGAATGGCGGTGCTGGCTCAAAGGGCCGAATGGCCAACTCCTGCACCTATTGTCTATTGAATCTGCCTCTACCACCACCCCTTACAGTGCATTCCAGGCACCCACCACTCTGTGTTAAAATCCTGCCCCACACATCTCCTTTAAGCTTTGCCCCTCTTACTATATGCCCTCAAGTCTTTGACATTTCAGCCTGGGAAAAGGGTTCTGTCTGTGCACCTTATTTTGGTCTTTCATAATTCTATACATCACTATCTGGTCTTCCCTCAAACTCCGACGCTCCAAAGGAAGCAATTCACGTTTGTCCAACCTCTCCTCAACATAAAATAAAAGAATGGGCACCTAGGCCTTTCTGAACACCTTTCTATACTTTACAACTTAAAAATACAACGCTCCTGCTCTTTTCCACCACAGTGGCAGTCCTTTCATTTTCTTACATATTATCTATTATATTCATTTACATAGAACCTAGAATATAGAACAGTCTGAAGCTGGGTCTCGACCCGAAACGTCACCCAGTCCTTCTCTCCAGAGAAGCTGTCTTTTGTGTCTATCTTATAGAACAGTGCAGCACAGAAACAGGCCTTTTGGCCTACAATGAGTCAATTGATGATACTCTGTGGTACAGAGAAATTCTTTGTTTTTGCATACAATATACAAAGTATGCAAAAGAATCGCCACATTTCTGGCACTGACAAAGGTACAAATGTACTCATAATGGGCCTGTCCTACTTAGGCGACTAGTTTTAATGGAATTCACCTACGACACCTGGCGACAACCTACGACAGCAAAAGTTGTCACCACTGTCGCCGAATATTTTTCAACATGTTGAAAATATTGTGGCAGTCGTAAGTAGTCGCCCAAAAAATCGCCTAAGTGGGACAGACCCATTAGAGTCCTGATTAGACACATTATAGACAATGTTTGTGCCAAACATGATGCCAAGACCAATGCGTATCGGCCTGCACATAATCCATACCCTTCCACTCGCATGTCCATGTGCCTCTCTAAAAGTCTCCTAATTACCTCTATCGGTGGTGATTCCACCACCAACCCTGGCAACAGGTTCCAGGCCCTCACTACCCTCTGAGTAAAAACCTTGCCCTGCCTTAAACTTTACTCTAGTATTTAATATTTCCATCCTAGGAAAAAGTTTCTCGCTCCTGAGGTTCAAAAGTTCTTTGTATCTTTTCTCAGCCTCTCTGCATCACTCTCACAAACAACTTTGCCTGCCAACTTTATAACCTGTAATTAAAACAAGTCTGGACAACGATGTGAGTGAATAGAATTCGAGCTTCTGTTGTGGAAGGAACCGCAGATGCTGGTTTAAAGCGAAGGTAGAAGCAAAAAGCTGGAGTAACTCGGCGGGACAGGCAGCAAGTCTGAAGAAGGGTCTCGACCCGAAACGTCACCCATTCCTCTCCAGAGATGCTGCCTGTCCCGCTGAGTTACTACAGCTTTTTGTGTCTATCTTGAGTTTTTTTATTGACTGAGTGCAAACATTTAGTTCAAGGAATATATTAAATAGAGATTTTATTTCCACTTTTTTCATCCTGAAATTGCGGAATTTTGCTCTGGAATGGTTCCGTGAACATGAATGCTGTGAGGTGCAATAGCCTAGTGGTTAAGCTACTGGACTAGGACCATGAGGTGTACTGATCCAGAGGCGTGAGTTCAAATCCCGACACGGCAGGTGCGGTGTTTAAACTTAAATGATGAGTTTAGTTTAGAGATACAGCACAGAAACAGACCCTTCAGCCCACCATGTCCGCACCGTCCAGCGATCCCCGTACTTTAACGCTATCCTACACAAACTAGGGCCAATTTACATTTGTACCAAGCCAATTAACCTACAAACCTGTACGTCTTTGGAGTGTGGGAGGAAACCGAAGATCTCAGAGAAAACCCACGCAGGTCACGGGGAGAACGTTACAAACTCCGTACAGACATGCACCCGTTGTCAGGATCGAACACGGATCTCTGGCGCTGTGAGGCAGCAACTCTATCGCTACGCTCTTTGGATCCGGATTTGACACCGAGGATGTTGCCAAGACTCGAGGGTCTGAGCAATAGGGAGAGGTTGAGCAGCCTGGGATTCAATTGGATTCTGCCGCTAGAACCTATGAACCTGGCAAGATGCTGGAGGGAGCCACAGTCAGGTATCCATGGCAACAGTTAAAGGGGATCCCCATGTCAAGAAGGTGGTGAATATTTGTTTGCTCAAATAAAGATCACAGTTCAAACAGATGACCTTTTGTCAATACAAAAACTATTTTTGTAGAAAAGTCATGTGGGATCATTGAATTCTCAATGCTTTGCTGTGTAGCTTCGAAAACGTTTTACAGTTTGAGATTAGTTTATTGTCATGTGTACCGAGGTACAGTGAAAAGCTTTTGTTGCGTGTTAACCAGTCAGCGGAAAGACAATACATGACTGCAATCGAGCTATCCTCAGTGTACGCACACAATAAAGGGAATAAAGGGCCTGTCCGAGTTGCCGATTTTTTCGGCGACTGCCGGCGCCATTGACTGACATATCAGGTCGCCGAAAGATTTTGAACAATCCAAAATCCAGCGGCGACCAAAAAAAATGTTGCGACACTTGAGGAGACTTCGCGCGTCAATATGTCATTGCACCGCGTCAGTCAATGAAGCCGACAGTCGCCGAACAAATCGGCAAGTGGGACAGGCCCTTAACACGAGTAACGTTTAGTGCAAGATAAAGCCAGTAAAGTTTGATCAAGGATCGTCCGAGGGTCACCAATGAGGTAGATAGCAGTTCAGGACAGCTCTATAGTTGTGGTGGGATGATTCAGTTGCCTGATCACAGCTGGGAAGAAACTGTCCACGAATCTGGAGGTGTGCGTTTTCACACTTCTGTACCTTTTGCTCGATGGGAGAGGGGAGAAGAGGGAGTGGCCATGGCTATACGGCATCAGAGCAAAACATTACAAAATCTGCTGACCCTAACTAAAAACTGATCATTTCACAACTTAAAAAAACCCAATAAACGATGGGATTACGAATAAAACTCAAATGACTGAACATGACGAGCAGGCAGAAGACACTAGACACTCAACTAACAACTTACATACAATAGATAGACACAAAATGCTGGGGTTACCCAAAACATCACCCACTCCTTCTCTCCAGAGATGCTGCCTGTCCCGCTGAGTTACTCCAGCATTTTGTGTCTATCTTCGGTTTAAACCAGCATCTGCAGTTCCTTCCTACACAACTTACATACAAAACATACTACAGATAAACAGGATTCCTTATCTCTATACCTTGATTCAGGTATATCAAGCACCCTTGTACCACTAAGGAATCATTGTTCGCAGCCCTGTCCAGGCTCCTATTAGTTGCAACAAAGTTAATTTTTTTTTAAATAAACTAACCCCATAAATTCTAAACTAGCCCCTTCAGGTCATCAACTGGAAACATTAACACTACTTTATCTTCTACTATTGCTAACTGACCTATTGTGCACTTTCAGCATTTTTGTGTTTTTATACTAGAAGCCACCAGGCCTCATTTTCAAAAGAAAATTTGCAAAATAGGATGATAAGCTTTCGAAAGCTATTTCGCTGAGACAAAAATCCCTCCTGGCGTGTAACTTAAGCCAGTCAAGAAATAGATTAGCGATAATTCTTAATCTTCAGAAGGAAGCAGATAATTCTGTTAGGGAAATATAAACTTTATCCAGATTTATTCAACGATCAAGAGAGTCAAGAGTGTTTTATTGTCATATGTCCCAGATAGAACAGGGGGTGGCACGCTGGTGCAGTGGTAGAGTTGCTACCTCCCAGCTCCAGAGGTATAGACTGTGCATCCCTTAATGAACAGCCCACTATCCCCAGTGCCTGTGTAATTTTCTGATACCTGCTGCTCGGAAGGTCCTGCTTCATGTCATGATTTGCCAAGAGTTGAAATCTTCCCTGTGGCTTTTATAAAGCAGGGGACAAAATAATTGCAGGAAATAGTCGAGGAACAGATTTTTTTATCTTCTTCTCAACAAACATGGTCTTCTTTGGAACTATGCACACGGCGTGGGGAATATGCTACAATGAGAGAAGATGACTCTCCCGTAACTAAGAAGCCAATGTGAATTTTTAACCTAGGAGGCTGCATTTCAACAACACACATTTATTAAACCACGGTGGAGAAAGTTTTCTTAAACCATGGCATCCCATTCTTTTATCTAACAAGAGGCGCTGTGAAGTTCAATATGGACTCTGGTGGACCCTGTTTTGAAAAATAGTTCATTTTTTGTTGAACTTTTATCATTTTCCCATTTCCCATTGCATGCAAATAACAGTATAATGCAATGCGATTAATCGTGGTTGCCAGTTCTTTAGACTTCAGAGCTACGGCAGAACTGGCCCTCCGGCCCACCGTGCCGGGCAGGGATCACCCCGTTCACCAGCACTATCCTACACACCAGGGACAATGTACAATTTTACCAAAGCCAATTAATCTACAAGCCTGTGCGTCTGGAATGTGGGAGGAAACCGGAGCTCCCGGAGAAAACCCATGCAGGTCACGGGGAGAAGGTACAAACAGCATCCGTGGTCAGGATCGAACCCGGGGCTCTGGCGCTGCGAGGCAGTAACTCTACTGCTACGCCATTGTTCCGTTCTGCTTAAAAATGGCGAGTGCCGTGCACTAGGTTTATGATGAATTCTATGATATCTTAAAATATTCGATGTTATCTATGAATAGGTCGGAAATGCTGGCGCGAGTATTGCCAGTAAATAGGACGATTGAAAAATATCATTCATCAATATTATAGCTCAGAACATAGTTTCAGCAAATCATCTTGCTCTATTTGATAACCCAGGCCTAGGGTAGTTTAGTTTAGTTTTGGGATACAATGCGGAAACAGGCCCTTCGCCCCACTGAGTCCGTGCCAACCAAAGATCCCCGCACATTAACACTATCACTAGGGACAATTTACATTTACACCAAGCCAATTAACCTACAAACCTGTACGACTTGAAACCGAAGGTCTCGGAGAAAACCCACGTGGGGGAACGTACAAACTCCGCACAGACAAGCACCCGTAGTCTGGATCGAAGCGCGGTCCCCAGCGCTGTAAGGCAGCAACTCCACCGCTGCGCCACCGTGCCACCTTTGGAACAAGGAGATGCAGTAGAGTTGTTACTTGCTCGGCGCCAACTCCCTCTCTTCTAAAGCAGAGACCTTTAAAATGCTAATTTCCTTTTGAATTCTTTATAAACCCTACATCAAATGAATGGTCTCAAGGGAGGGATGCTTCTGACTGAACAAAGATAGCAGCTTAAAGCCCCTTACAAAGGAATTGGTTCTTCCCACACAATTGTTTGTTCTGGCAATGGCCGGCTGGTAGGCATGTCTTATCCTGGCCATTTTGTGATGAATGTCCTGTTGAACGGGGCTCATGTGGTCGGCCTCCCCGTGGTGTGAGCCCTATCAACTGACCTCAGTCAGGCGAACGACACCAAACAGAGACAGCAGCAGAAATAATGCAACCTCAGTCGCCACAGCTTGCAGCCCTAATGCAACCTCAGTCGCCACAGCTTGCAGCCCTATTGCAACCTCAGTCGCCACAGCTTGCAGCCCTAATGCAACCTCAATCACTGCACCTTGCAGCCCTAATGCAACCTCAGTCGCCACAGCTTGCAACCTAATGCAACCTCAGTCGCCACAGCTTGCAGCCCTAATGCAACCTCAGTCGCCACAGCTTGCAGCCCTAATGTAACCTCAGTCGCCACAGCTTGCAACCTAATAAACCTCAGTCGCCGGGGCTTGCAGCCCTAATGCAACCTCAGTCGCCACAGCTTGCAGCCCTAATGCAACCTCAGTCGCCGTAGCTTGCAACCTAATAAACCTCAGTCGCCGGGATTTGCAGCCCTAATGCAACCTCAGTCGCCGGGGCTTGGCGCCAACATGCGCCCTTTTTAGGGCAAGCACCTACAGATATCGAACCGGATGGCATTACCCTGCTGCAGCTGAATACGGAAGGCCTAACTGGCTACAGAGCATGGAGGGTGTTACATAATGTCTGCTGCCTCAAACGCAAGCAGAAGGTCCTGCAAAAATATCTGCTCCTGTCCTGCAATGGGGAAGAAAGCCTCACACACTTACCTTGATGTCTACCCACAGGTAGAAATGTTCTTGGACTGGCTATTCATAACTTTGCTTTGAATTAACTGATATGGGTCCGGCCCTAACTAAACACCCCCCCCCCCCCCCCAGGGGGAATCAAATTCACTTTGAGAATACTGATCCAGAAAACTAATCCAGAGTCCTTGTGTGTATGTGTAGGAAGAAACCGCAAATGCTGTTTTAATCCTTAGCGTTCCTTAATCATTGTTACCTTTTTGCATATCATCAGTCTGAAGAAGGGTCTCGACCCGAAACCTCACCCACTCCTTCTCTTCCAGAGATGCTGCCAGTCCCACTGAGTTACTCCAGCATTTTGTGCCTACCTGCAATTTAAACCAGCATCTGCAATTCCTACACATTACTTTTTATTTGCATGCCTTGCATTCATTTGTTCTATATCCCTTTATATCACCATCTATATCTCTCGTTCCACTTTCCCCTGACTCTCATCTGAAGAAGGGTCTCGCCCCGTAACGTCACCTATTCCTTCTCTCCAGAGATGCTGTGTGACCCGCTGAGTCACTGCAGCTTTTTTCTTGTGTCGATCCCTGTGGATATGCAAGTATAAATAGGGTGTAACAATTGATGAAAGCCTGATGTGGTTACAATAGACGGATTTAGTTACAGATTTCAACGCGTCTCACATATCTTTGACCACAAGAAGAAATGGTATAACTTCCTGTTTGGATTTCATACTATTAATCTGCTAATCGTCTTTTTAATGTACAATATGATTCAGCAGCAGCACGGCAGCGCAGCTCTAGAGTTGCTGCCTTACAGCGCCAGAGACCCGGGTTCATTCCTGACTGCGGGTGCTGTCTGTGCAGAGTTCGTACGTTCTCCCTGTGAGCGCGTGGGTTTTCTCCAGCATCTTCAGCCTCCTTCCCACACTCCAAAGACGTGCAGGTTTGTAGGCTAATTGGTTTGGAATAAATGTAAATTGTTCCCAGTGTGTGTAGGATACCGTTGGCGTGCGGGGATTGCTGATAGGTGGGCCGAAGGGCCTGTTTCCGCGCTGTATTTCTAACACTAAAAACGGAAACAACTAAACAGTGGATGCTCCTTTTCACACTGGCAGTGATCTCCTGATTACTTGAAAAAAACACAAAATGTTGGAAATACTCAACAGGTCAGGCAGCATCTATGGAGTGGGGAGCACAGTTGACTCTCCCTAGATGTTGATGTAGCTCTTTTGGCTTCTACTGTAAATTTCCAGCCACCACACTATGAAGCTTTTGTCTCCTGTTCTCCCCCCTCCCGATATGAACCAGAGTACAGTACAGCACGGGAACAGGCCCTTTGGCCCACAATATCATGATGCCAAGTTAAAATAATCTCTGCCTGCAAGTGATCCATATCCCTCATTTCACTGTATGTCCATGCGTCTGTCTAAAAGCCTCTTAAATGCCACTATAGTATCTGCAACCACCAGGATGTGCGTTCCAGGCAACCGCCGCTCTCTGCACTAAAGAAATCTGCCCTGTGTATCTCCTTTAAACTCTGCCCCTCTCCCTTTAAAGCTAGGACCATCTTAGAAACATAGAAAATAAGTGCAGGAGTAGGCCATTCGGCCCTTCAAGCCAGCACCGCCACTCAATATGCTTCTTCTTCTTGCGTATGGCGTGCACAGCCTAAAGTTGTCAGACAACTTGTTCTATTTAATAGTAAGATTAAACGAGAACTTACCAAGTTTGAAGGTTGATCTTTATTTTATGAGGAGTTGCGATGAGGGATTTCGTGAAGACCCCGCCAGCACGCATGCGCGACATTCTTCAAAGCAGCGGTGTGGAATCACAGAACATATCATGGAAGGAGATAGTAAGATTGAACAAAGTAGAACATACCAGTTGACCTTACGATAGAGGGTTGGGAGCGGAGGGCACAAAATCCCTCATCGCAACTCCTCATAAAATAAAGATCAACCTTCAAACTTGGTAAGTTCTCGTTTAATCTTACTATTTTACTTCGGAGTCACGTGAGTGACTTCGTGAAGTTTCAAAGCGCACGCCCTGGATACTGAATACTGGGAGGAAGTTTGTTAATGCATTCCAGACTGAACAGGCTGAAAAATAATGCATATTTATTCAAACAAAGAATAACAAAGCAAAAACCCCTACTCGGGAAGTAACCATTCACGGAGCGGCTCTCAGCACGGCATCCACGAATGTAGCGGGGGCGACCACCGGTTTATTGTAAAACCTCTGGAAAGTCGATTCACTGGCCCAGCACACGGTGGCGAGGATGTGGTCCATGTGCACCTCCATGGCCCTCGCCGCTGATGTGGATGCAGACCTGGTAGAGTGAGATTTAAAAATGTTAGTATCGATACCAGCTGCACCCAACACCACCTGAGCCACCTGGCGATGGTCTGCACAGTCACCCGGTGATGTGGTTGTTTGTGGCTGATGAGGAGCCCCTGGTTCGAGTTGTTCGGATGTAATAGCGGAGATGGGTGGCTATGCAGAGGGTGGCATCAGAGGGGTACGCTCGGAATTCCAACTGCAGCCCAGAAGACCCAGGTCTATGTTGCTTCAGTAGGTCCTCTACAAAGAAAGTCACCTTTGCAGGATCCGAGACCATCCGGTCCAGCCGAAGCTTCTGCAAGGCCTGGACTCGTTGAGCTGAAGTCAGTGCCATCAGTGTCACCACTTTAAGGGTGAGCTTGTCAAGAGGTAGTCCTGTCATAGGGGACCAGCTTCTCAGTAGTGTAATTACTACCCCCACATCCCAAGTGATGTTGTATCGGGGTCGTGGAGGGTTGGTGTTGAACACGCCCCTCATGACTTTGGACACCAGATGGTGCGTGCCCACACCTATGTTCAGGTATGAGGAGAGCGCACTCCTGGCGCTGTTGATGGCACTGTAGCTGAGACCCTCATTGTAATGAAGGCCTGCTAGGAATTCCAGGATGTCAGGGATCGTGGCAGAGTTGTAGGTGGTATGTGTTCGGGAGCAGTAGGCCTCCCACTTCCTGATCTGGGTGAGGTACTGCTGCCTCGTGGATGCTCTGCACGATGCTGAAATGAGGTCCATTGCCCTGGGCGATATGCCGGCCTCCATGAGCGGCCTCTACAGAACCTGCAAGCCAACAGGTTTAAGTGACCATGGCACGGGTGGGGGTTAGTGAGTAAAGTGGGGTTTTTAGCAATTTGAACCCACGGACGTTTTATTATTTGGAGAACCACCGGTTACCATGGCTGAGTAGGCCAGTCGGGTATGATCAATATGGCTGAAGCAGAATCCAGTTGTATTTTTTGCAATACCCGACTGATGAGGCAGAATGGGGGAAATGCGTAGCAGAACCATTTCCCCCAATGGAGTGAAAAAGCATCCATAGCCACTGCCCCAGGGTCTGGTTCCCAAGACACATACGTTGGTATCTGATGGTTCAACCTGGACGCAAAGAGGTCGATATCTGGTGTACCAAAGTTAGCTATAATTTGAGCAAATATTTGGGGGTTCAACATCCACTCGATGTTATCATTGAACACTCGTGACCTGGTGTCCGCCACTGTGTTGAGCTTCCCTGGTAGATAGGTCGCTGTAAGCCAAATATTTCTTGCAATACACCAGTGCCAAATTGTGTTTGCCAATTCGTCACAAGATAATGACCTGATACCACCCATATGATTTATGTAAGCCACCACCGTGGTATTATCTATTTGAAGGCGGACATGTAAATGCTGTAAATTTGCAGTGCCCTCAGACCATGGAAAGCCCCAAGCATCTCCAAATAATTTATCCCGTGTGTCTGAAGGAGGGTAGACTCATGAGGATCCTATCTGCCACCACAACTGGACGCGGTGTCAGTTGCACCCCAGCCTTGAGCGCTTGTGTCAGTTTGTAACACGACTGATGGGTTGCTAATAATGATGGGTTTGTAACACGCACTAATATTGTCGACCTACCACTGTAGCTCAGTTTTAGCCTTAATTGGCAGCCGTATTGGCCTGTCAAAGTGCCCAGCATTTGCTTTTAATGCTGAAATCGTTGCTCTTTGTAAGTATTGATAGTGCAGTGGTCCGAAGTGCGCAGCTGGAAATGTTGCTACCAGTTTCCCAATTACCTTGGCAGTATGTCTAATGGTTGGCACCCTGGCGCAAGCAAGGCTGTTGCACGCATCTTTTATATCTGATGCTTTGTTGGGTGGGATAGTGACTATCATTCGGTTGGTGTCAATAGTGAAGCCCAGATAGTCCATGTTAAGAATTTCCTATGGGATTCGATGATGGGGACTGTATAGTATGCATCTTTTAGATCGATGCAAGCCATAAAGTACCCCTGAGACAGTAGCTGCTTAGCTGTTTCAAAGGTTTCCATTTTGAAATGGGTATATTGTACGAAAGTGTTCAGATGAGTTAGGTCGATGATGATCTGACATCCTCCATCTTTTTTGGTGTTTGTAAAGATGTCGGGCACGAACTCAATGAGTTCATGTGTCATCTTCCCTTTCACCCCTTTGGCTGCTGGCCGTAATATTTCTGCATGTCCTTGGTCGATCTCTTTTTTGGAGAGCGCAAAGTTGCGATGGGGTACATGCTGTGTAGGGGGAAGTTTACCGTTAATAAACTCTATAACATAACCCTGAACACTCTGTAAAATAAAAGAGTTATTGTATTCCATGCACCACTGAATGCCTGAAACCGTCCCCCTACTTGTCAGGGTACCATTCCTACATTTTTATTAGATCCAGACCCCCTTACCTCCATGGTCAACGGCGGGTCCTGGTGTTTGGTGTTTTGGGGGGACGTTGTGTGGCTTGTGGTGGCGGAGGCCGCATTTTCCAGGCGGGCCTCTGAGGGCCCTGCCCTAAAAAAGGGGTCTGCTGTTGGGGAACTGGCGGTGGATGAGTCCGAGGTGTCTGATCCGGTGGGCGAGGTTTCCAAGTGGGATACGCCGGTTTCCGATAGGCAAATGCCCTTGATAGTGGCGGCTTCATAAGGCCGACGGCTTTGGCCTCCTCGTCCATTTCTTTGACCTTTTTCGGCAGGTCTTCCCCGAACAGCTGATGTGGTGGTGGAGCGGTGGAGGTGCGGCACAACCCTGCAAATGTAGGGTTGAGCGTGGGCCGGATGGAGCTCTTTCGCAAACAGTTGATCTCGAACTGGGCATTGCACAGTAAAGCCAGACCATCCTGCTGCTCACTGGACACGTTCTCCCCATCGAGGGTCCTGGCGTACGCTGTGATACCCGTTGATAGGAGTTTCAGGACTTTCTGGAGGCGTGCGTCCTGAGCTCTGGCGGTATTACTCAAATTCCCCCAAATTTGAGCATTGATCATGGGGACATTCAGGTTAATGCAATTCTCCGGCAGCTTGAATTTGTCCATGGTGGCGTTGAGGACCCGGTCCTGTAGCTGGTGTGAGGTTAGATAGTTAATGGTCCCTGCCAGTTTTACATGTAGTGGCCCCCCTGAATGAGGTGCTGTAGCAAATTTGCCCACAACATCCAGTAGTTCTGCTTCTGCTTCTGGAGTATCGACCTCCGGCATGTCTGGCTCTTCATCCTCCTGCAGACTTCTGGCACTCCCATCGGAGGAAGGCGAGATGCTCGGTGGCCTTCGGCTGCGGGTAGTGGACGCTGGGACCACCGTTCTTCCCTGTCCTGATCTCGTTGAACGAGCTACTCCACCATGAGCTCCAACCGGGCCATGCGACCGTCGCTACTACACGTAGCCGACAAGCCGACTTCCCCAGGCTCTGCAATGTTGCTGGGGCTTCTACCAGCAGACCTCACCCCCATAGGATGCTGAGTGGGATCTGGTGGCAGGAGGTCATCGACACCCGCTCCTGCAGGCCCGTACGACTCCCGCACAGACTCTCCGCTAGTCCGCCCACGAGCGGACTGTGGCGGTCCGTGTGCCTGGTGGGAAGGCAGCGGATATGAGTCGGTGCCGGCCCCCGGTGCCTGGCTCCTTGCCGTCGCCGGTGTGCGAGGCACTCCACGTACCTGCTTGCTCCCCCCCCGGGGGATGGAGACACGAAGTCAGGGTCTCCCATACCCTGCTCCTGTGCGGCCGCCTCTGGAGACGAGTCGGGCGCTGGTGTAACACGTGCGCCCGACTGCCGCACCTTTTCCCCCGGCCGTTTCCCGGACGCCGCCGGCGTTGTAAACAGCTCCGGAGAAGTTTGCCGCTGACCCATAGGAGTCCCGCGGCTTTTGGAAAGTTTTCCTTTCCCTTTCCCTTCCATCTTTTCCTGCAGGTAGAAAACACAAAGAATCCGACCTGCAAACCAGCTTAAGGTTAGAGCACTTACCTGAGCCGGTCCTTGTGAAGGAGCTGTGGAGAGAGCGCACCCCCCACCCCCCCCAGCTTGTCGACAGCAAATGCGAGCGACGTTATGTCGCGCGGGCGTGCTGGCGGGGTCGTCACAAAGTCACTCACGTGACTCCGAAGTAAAATCTTATTTGATTGTGCACGCCGGGTTGATTGCATTTGCCGAAACAGGGCGGACCACGTGAAGGTTGCAATCTCCCACCCCAATCAATATGCTCGTGGCTGTTCATCAAAAATCAGTACCCCGTTCCTGCTTTCATCCCATATCCCCTGATTCCTTTAGCCCTGAGCTATATCTAACTCTCCCTCTTGAATACATCCAGTGAATTGACCTCTACTGCCTTCTGTGGCAGAAAATTCCACAGATTCGCAACTCTCTGGGTGAAAATGTTTCTCCTCATCTCAGTCCTAACTGGCCTACCCCTTATTCTTGAACTGTGACCCCTGGTTCTGGACTCCGCCAAGTTGCAGTCTGTGAATAGCAACAACATGATTAGTAGGGGGTTACGGGCAGAAGGCAGGAGAATGGGGTTGAGAGGGAAAGATAGATCAGCCATGATTGTATGGTGGAGTAGGCCTGATGGGCCGAATGGCCTTACTCTGCTCCCAGGGGACTGTGGAGAAGCTGGCCGGTGAAGCCTTGCAGCCGACGGAGCCTCGCGGCGGCGGTGGGAGCCCCGCGAGTCGACTCACGGTCGGCGGTCGATGAGGATGCGGGGGAACAGTGAGGGGGGAAGGGGGAAGGACAATGGAGGACCCGGAGCGGGGTACTTTGTAACTTTGTCAGTGGCCTTTATGTGGCGACTATTTGCATACCTTGGGTAGGGAAGCAAATAATTTCACTGTGACTTGTCGCATGTGACAATAAATTTATGAACTTAAGAATTGAGGACACTTTTGGATAGGCATATGGATATGCAGGGAATGGGGGGGAAATGGGTCATGTGCAAGCAGATGAGAGTTGGTCTTGGCATCATGTTAAACACAGGCACCCGAGCAAGCATAGACACACAATGCTGGAGCAACTTAGTGGGACAGGCAGCATCTCTGGAGAGAGGTAATGGGTGACATTTCGGATCGAGACCCTTCTTCAGCCTGAGAGTCCGGGGAGAGGGAGTCCGGAGATATAGAAGGGTAAAGTGTGAAAATGATAGATCAAAATAGAATTGTAGAATGGTTAATGATAAGGAAATGTAGAATGTTGATTTCTCTAAATTCAAACGGACTAAGGATATTTATTTTCTTGACAGAATATATAACACACGGTCTGAATCATAACCAATTTCTTTAATCCTTCAAGATGATATATCAGCACCATTCATCATTATAAGTAACTAGTGGCTTAGAACTGACTGGTTTATCTTTCAGCCTTGAAGGATACTAATTTGTCACTTGGAGCAAAGTAGGTTTTCATGGCCAGGCTCTCTTAGTCAAGAGAAGTAGTTTGAGTTGACTCTGAATGCAAGTCAAGAAATGGGTCTGGAAAGCATAAAGCTAAAAGGCATCCCTGCTCATGACTGCACACTGAATTAAATGTACTGGATATAATATTCAGACTCATACCGCATTCTATCTAAGCATCTTAAGACTAAAGGAATCAAGGGATATGGGGATAAAGCAGGATCGGGGAACTGATTGTAGATGATCAGCCATGGCTCAAAGGGCTGAATGGTCTACTCCTGCACCTATTTTTCTATGTTTCTACCACAGTGCAAAAATAGATTGTAATATAATTTGAGTCGCGATTTGCTCCGGAAACCATGACGTTGGAGGATAGGGTTGTTTGTCGTCAGCTGAGGCCCACCATGTTCCAGTGGTGGTCTGTAGATTCGGGCAATTAGGGTGGAGAAGGTGTCACAGCGGTAGAGTAGTTGCCTCACAGCGCCAGAGATCCCGGTTCAGTCCGGAATGTATGGAGTTTGTACATTCTCCCTGTGACCGAAGATTGGCACACATGCTGGAGTAACTCAGCGAGACAGGCAGCATCCCTTGAGAGAAGATAGTCAAAAGTGCTGGAGAAACTCAGCGGGTGCAGCAGCATCTATGGAGCGAAGGAAATAGGCAACGTTTCAGGCTGAAATCCTTCTTCAGACTGATGTAGGGTGGGGGGGGGGGGGGGGTGCAGGGAGAAGAATGGAAAAAGGAAGAGGAGGAGCCCGAGGGCTGAGGGAGAGCTGAGAAGGGGAGGAGACAGCAAGAGCTACCGGAAATTGGAGAATACAATGTTTATGCCGCTAGGGTGCAGGCTGCCCAAGGTGCTGCTCCTCCAATTTCCGGTGGTGCTCACTCTGGCCTTGGAGGAGGCCCAGGACAGAGAGGTCGGATTTGGAATGGGATGGGGAGTTGAAGTGCTGAGCCACCGGGAGATCAGGTTGGTTAATGCGGACCGAGCGGCAGTGTTCGGCGAAACGATCGCCAAGCCTACGCTTGGTCTCACCCTTGAGAGAAGGATCGGGTCGAGAACCTTCGCGTGGGTTTTCCCTCTGTGCTCCTGTTTGCTCCCACACTCCAAACACGTAGAGGTTTGCAGGTTAATTGGCTTATATAAATTGTCCTTCGTGTGTAGGATAGTGCTAGCGTACAGGGTGATTGGTGGTCAGCATGGACTCAGAAGGGCCTGGTTCCACTAGTGGGAGAGTCCAAGACCAGAGGCCACAGCCTCAGAATAAAAGAACCTTTAGAAAGTTGATGACGAGAAATGTCTTTGGTCAGAGGGTAGTAAATCTGTGGAATTGATTGCCACAACGGCTGTCAAAGGATATTTTTAAGTCAGTGATTTAAAAAGAAGGCAGGTGAATGGGGTTGAGAGGGAAAGATAGATCAGCCATGATTGAATGCCAGAGAAGACTTGGTGGGCCGAATATCCTAATTCGTCTCCTAGAACTTATGAGCTTTCTGCGCTGTATGTCTGAAGTCTAGAGTCTAAAGCCTAAGGACAGGTTGCCAATTTGCAGCTCAGTTCATTAACTAATGTCGTCTCTTAACTGCGGATAAATAAACACACAGCTAGTAGCATGAAGAGATCTTCACCATGGATCCACACCATCACACTGCTTACTGCATGATTCCCACTGGCTGTAACTACAATTCGACAAGTGTTTAATAACATTTGTCTGGAATTCACTGAACTCAGTCAAGCTAAAAGGCAGCTGTTGAAAGATCGATCCTGCTTTCACGACTTGTTGTTTCCTGGCATGATGGACTAATGAAAATCCCCTTGGTCCATGGGAGCACAATTAGGCCATTCGGCCCATCTAGGTCTTCTCCGCCATTCAATCATGGCTGATCTTTATCATTGCACCGCTGCTGGCAAATTCATTTCACTTGCACTTTATGTGCAATGTGACGAATAAAACTGATTGCTGATTGCGGTTCTATCTTTGGACAAAGCACATCTTTGGGACGGCATGGTGGCACAGTGGTAGAGTTGCTGCCACACAGCACTAGAGGCCCGGGTTCGATCCCGACTACGGGTGCTTGTCTGTACGGAGTTTGTACGTTCTCCCCGTGAATGCGTGGGTTTTCTCTTAGATCTTCGGTTTCCTCCCACACTCCAAAGACGTACAGGTTTGTAGGTTAATTGGCTTGGTGTATGTGTAAATAGTCCATAGCGTGTATAGGATAGTGTTAATGTGCGGGGATCGCTGGTCAGTGCTGCTGTTTCCGTGCTGTATCTCTAAACTAAACTAAACTAAACCACAAATGGAAGGCTGAGCGGAGACAGTTCAATCATATTAATTTGGGGGCAAGCTGTAAGCTGCCTTGCTGCCAGGCCTTGGAAGCAGCAGCGAGGGTTAATCACAATCAGAAGCCCATTTTCAGGAACTACATGTTGAGAATCCCTTATCTGCTCGTTGACTTCCCTTTAATGGATGTCTTACAGTCGATCGCCAGCAGAATCAACCGAGCTTCTTGGAGGAAGAAGGCGACCATTTCAAAGTGCCTGCGACTTGTTCATTACCATTGAAATCACACATCCTTGGCACAGTGGCACAGCAGTAGAGTTGCTGCCTTACAGCGCCAGAGACGTGAGTTTGATCCCGTCTACGGGTACTGTCTGTACCGATTGTGCACGTTCTCCCCATGACCTGCGTGGGTTTTATAGGCAATAGACAATAGGTGCAGGAGCCAGCACCTCCATTCAATGTGATCATGGTTGATCATCCCAATGAGTTCCCCGTTCCCGCCTTCTCCCCATATCCCCTGACTCTGCTATTTTTAAGAGCCCCATCTAGCTCTCTCTTGAAAGCATCCAGAGAACCTGCCTCCACTGCCCTCTGAGGCAGAGAATTCCACAGACTCACCACTCTCTGTGAGATAAAGTGTTTCCTTGTCTCCGTTCTAAATGGCTTACTCCTTATTCCCTGGTTCTGGACACCCCCAACATCGGGAACATGTTTCCTGCCTCTAGCGTGTCCAAACCCTTAACAATCTTATATGATTCAAACAATCTTATATGTTTTCTCCGAGATCTTCTGTTACCTCCCACACTCCAAAGACGACAGTTTGTAGGTTAATTGGCGTGGTATAAATGTAAATTGTCCCGAGTGTGTGTGGGATAGTGTAATCGCTGGTCGGTGCGGACACGACGGGCCGAAGGGCCTGTTTCTCCACTGTATCTCTAAACGAAACCAAACAGTGCAGTCATCTCAACATCCTTTACTTCAAGGAGAACGATGCCACCTTTCAGATGAAGTACCTCCTTTCAAGATCCATTCTAATAAATCTCATCCACACATCTCTCTGGGACCATCATATTGCTTTCTGCCAACCATTAATTGGCCACCATACTCCAATTATGGTCTAACCAGGTTCAACATAACTGCCTTGCTTTTGCACTGTATGCTTCTGTCTAAGAATCTCAAGGTCCCTAATGCTTCACTAACTGCTCGTTCAACAAGCCCTTCACAAGGATTTAAGCACATATATAGCCAGATCGCTCCCTTCTGCAGACCCTTTGGAACCCTGCTGTTTTGTCTGTTTGTTTCCTTATTTTTTTGTGCCCTTAGTTTACTTTAGAGATACAGCGTGGAAACAGGCCCTTGGGCTCACCGGGTCCGCACAGTTTACCGATGCCAACCAACTTACAAACCTGTACGTCATTGGAATGCGGGAGGAAACCGGGGCACTAAGAGGAAACCGACACAATCACAGGGAGAGCGGACAAATTCCATACAGACAGCACCCACAGTCAGCATCGAACCAGGGTCTCTGTACGGAGGCAACTCTACCGCTGTGCCACTGCGCCCCCACTTATTTGGTGATCGTGTGAAACCAGGTCATACCCAACTCACACACCAATTACACGGGGAATATAGACCATGTCAGCAATTACTGTGTCTACCTGAATGAACACCGTGCTTGGTTCAGTTTGGTTTAGAGCTAAAGCGCGTAAACGGGCCCTTCGGCCCACCGAGCCTGCCTCGGCCAGCGATCCCTGCACGTTAACACGATCCTACAAACGCTAGGGACAATTTACATTTATACCATGCCAATTAGCCTACAAACCTGTATATCTTTGGCCTGCGGGATAACGCGCAAACTCCGTACGGGCAGCACCCGTAGCCAGGATCGAACCCGGGTCTCTGGCGCCGTAAGGCAATAACTCTACCGCTGCGCCACCGTGCTGCCCGTGTGCTTAGAGATCCGTCTGAGTGATGCAATGAATGACGAGGAACTTTGGCCATTTGTCAAGTAAATTCAGTGTAGGAACAAGAACAATAACCATCAGAGTCAGTGCCTGACTTTTGCTTTTGCAATAGAATTAACCTACTTTATCAACCTTGTGAAATTATGTTAGCGGGGTGAATAAGCAACTGTGCGTGCAACTAGATATCGAGGTATTGTTATTTCAAGTATTGAACTTGACTTGGTTCCAGAAATTTAATATTCCACTGGCTTCAAGACACTTCACACTATTTTATTTTTCGTTCAGTATCATATTCCCTTTGGTTTTAAATCCTAATGAAATGACTTTCATATCTGTAATCCAGATGGGTTATAGTTTTCTGCTAATTATTTTTTGCCTATGCAATCAAACGTTTGTGTCATTATTTTTGAGCAGTATTCAGAGGGAGTAATATTGATCAAGGTCTGGAATAAAGAGTCCTTGCGTGATATGCACAGTTTTTCTTTCTCAACTGCTCCATTATACTCCGTGCAAGGTTTTACCTGATGTCTAGTTACTGTAAGTTTAGTTTATTTTAGAGATCCAGCATGGGAACAGGCCATTCGGCCTACCGAGTCCTCGCGGACCAGTGATCGCCCGTACTCTAGTTCTATCCAACACACTAGAGGCAACTTACAGAAGCCAATTGACCAACAAACCTGCATGTCTTTGGGATGTGGGTGGAAAACGGAGCACCTGGGGAAAACCCATGGTGTCACAGGGAGAACGTATCAACTCCGTACGGACAGGCTACGGAGAGATCAAGGAACTGCAGATGCAGGAATCGCGAGCAAAAAACAAAGTGCTGGAGGAACTCAATGGGTTAGGCAGCATCTCTGGAGGGAAATGGATCTACGAAATGTCGGGTCTGAAGACCACGGTGATGAATTGCTGCCTTACAGCACCAGAGACCCAGGTTCAATCCTGACTACGGGTGCTGCCTGTTCAGAGTTTGTACGTTCTCCCAGTGACCATGTGGGTTTTCTCCGGGTGCTCCGGTTTCCCCCCACACTGCAAAGCCGTGCAGGTTTGGAGGTTAATTGGCTTCAGTAAAAATTATAAATTGTCCCGAGTGTGTAGGATAGTGCTAATGTAGAGGGTGGTCACTGATTGGTGCGGACCCGGTGGGCCGAAGGGCCTGTTTCCGTGCTGTATCTCTAAAGTCTAATGTCATAAGGAGTGAAATATGAAGCCAAAGGAAAGGATGTGGGTGGAAGGGCACAGGGGGAGCTGACAGGGAGAAATGTGTACACATTCGGGTGGGGTCCAGGGAAGACTGTGAAAAAAAGAGTGGGGGTGGGGATCGGGGTTGGTTTGGGGGTGTTGTTGTTACCTAGATTTGGAGAATTCAACCGTTGGGCTGCAAGCTACCCAAGTGAGACATAAATCCTTCATGTCTAATGTCTATATTATTAACTATTATATTTAATAAGTATACTTAAACCCATCCAGAAACCTGAAGCTGTCAACCAGAATTACCCTTATTTGCTAATTTTACTTTGGAGTCACGTGAGTGACTACGTGAAGAAGACCCGCCAGGCGCATGCGCGTCATTACGTCCGTGCATGTCGCACTGAAAGGGGTGGAGGGCACAGCTCCACCAGCGGGTAAGTAGAAACTTTGCAGGTAAGTGTTAAACAACTTTTCCTGCAGGGTATTTAGCTCCGTAAAGCTGGCTTGCGAAGTCAGTTGGAGTTGGAAATGGACCGGTCCGGACGGAGGGTGCGTTCCAAGCGTGTGTCGGCTTGTCAGCTACGAGGCCAGGGTGGCAACAAGGGTATCCACCACGTCAGGTTGCCTATAACCCCAACACGGCCAGACAACAGTTTTCCAAACCACCGCCAGAGGTACCGGGACTTTGTGTTCAAGTTACAAATTCGGGTGTGCAACCTCCTATTGGAGGTCGGTTACATTTATTTAATAAGGAATGGTGTTGTATAATGTCTGATATCTTTATACTAAATACTGTGTTGGGGTCCACCATTGAGATTATCTCAGGGATAGATCCATCTGTCCAGCATAAGCCTTGTAAAGTGTTGGTGTTTTCTGTTCCGGAGACTGAGCAAGTCAATGTGGAGATTCAGAATTTGTCCCGTAAAGGTGTGATTGAAAAAGCAGTTCATCATCCTCAACAATTTGTGTCTAATATTTTTCCCAGACCCAAAAAAGATGGTGGTTGTCGAGTAATTCTGGATCTCACTCAATTGAATACTTCAGTTCTCTATAGGCATTTTAAAATGGACACATTCATTACTGCAAAGCAGCTGATGTCCCAGGGTTGTTATATGGCCACCATTGATTTACAAGATGCTTATTATTCAGTGCCAATTCATGTTGATTATCGCAGGTACTTGAAATTTAATTGGATGGTACATCTGTGGCAACATAGAGCATTGCCTAATGGGTTAAGTTCTGCACCTAGGTTATTTACTAAATTGGTGAAACCTGTGCTGGGACAATTGAGGGCCCACAATCACATTGTTATGGCCTATTTAGATGATATCTTAATTGTCGGCAACACTAAAGAGTCAGCTGCAGACTCTGTTACAGCAACCAAGAATCTCTTTGAATCATTGGGATTTTTGGTCCATCCACTTAAGTCCCAGTTACAGCCAACCCAACAGATTGAGTATTTGGGGTTTCTTCTGGATTCAGTTCATATGACAGTTACATTACCAGCAGCCAAGGTAGTAGATATTGTTAATGTCTCTATTGGTCTTACACAAACCATTTATCCTTCCATCCGAGACGTTGCGAAGGTCATTGGGAAATTGGTAGCAGCCTTTCCTGCAGTACAGTTTGGGCCTTTGCATTATCAACATTTGCAAGGGAACAAGCATTGAAACACAATGCAGGTCATTTTGATCGGCTTATGCAGTTACCCACCACGGCTCTGGCAGAATTGCAGTGGTGGATTGTTAATGTTAGCCAAGCCACCAATTACATTTTGGTGGACGAACCTTCAGTGATTTTACAGATTGATGTTAGTGCTCTCGGATGGGGGGCTACAGACACAGAGTCTAGCTGTGGGGGTAGATGGACTGAGCAAGAGGACTTGCTTCTTCACACACATGGTATTAATTATCTGGAATTATTGGGTGCTTTTTATGGGTTAAAAGCATATTTCTTCACAATGTCAGATTTCCACGTTCAACTCCAGATTGATAACACCACAGCTGTGGCATATATTAATCATATGGGAGGAGCTAGATCGGTGTTATGGAATAATTTGGCTAATATTATCTGGGATTGGTGCATTTCACGCAACATCTGGGTTTCGGCCATCTACCTACCAGGCATAGATAATGTGGTAGCAGACCTTAGGTTGAGAAAGTTTAAGGACAATATAGAATGGATGTTAAATGTC
Organism: Okamejei kenojei; assembly: GCA_035221665.1. Lineage (NCBI taxonomy): Eukaryota > Metazoa > Chordata > Chondrichthyes > Rajiformes > Rajidae > Okamejei > Okamejei kenojei. Next base: position 39,811,093 of record CM069149.1, read on the forward strand.
AGCATATTACAAACCATTGTTACTAGATTTGGATTGCCAGATATTGATCTCTTTGCATCCAGACTGAATCACCAGTTGCCTAAATATATCTCCTGGGAGCCAGATCCAGGTGCAGTAGCTGTGGATGCGTTCTCGTTACACTGGGGACACTCATTCTTTTATGCGTTTCCTCCATTCTGCCTGATTGCAAAATGTCTTACTAAAATAGAGCGGGACTCCGCCAAAGGAGTTTTGGTGGTCCCAGATTGGCCACACAATCATGGTTTCCATTGGTACTGAGAATGATGGCACAGCCATTCATGCGGATTCCCAGCGGCAGTCATTTGTTGGTGCATCCGGTTACAGGAGAAAGTCACCCATTACATGACCGTATCAATTTGTTGGTCTGCTGGTTCTGACCAGACCATTCCAAGGGCTTGGATTATCGAACAGGACCATGGAAGTTATGACTGCAGACTGTATGACTGTTATGTGTAGTTAACCATTTAACCCAATATATTGCGTTAACAAGGAGTCTGAGAGGTTCTGAGACAGGACTGCTCATTAGTCACAAAAAGCCATATAAGCAAGTGTCAGTACAAACTATTTCTAGATGGTTGAAACAGGTTCTCAGTTCTGCGGGTATCGACACTGATGTGTTTAAATCTCACTCCACCAGGGCGGCGTCTACATCCGCGGTGAAGGCTCAGGACGTGCCACTAGATCAAATCCTCGCGGCCGCAGGGTGGTCTAGAGAGTCAACTTTTTCTCGTTTCTATGATAAAACTGTTCAGGCAGAGTCACGGTTTGGGCCTGCTGTTTTGGGTTCCATTTAATTTTATTGCTTTGTTTATATCACTTATTGTTTGTAATTTCCCCCTGGGAAATTACATTCTCATTAAAATCGTTATTGAATTATTCATGCAATGTTCAATATCTTCTTTACTTTACTACTGTGTCAACCGAAGCAGCTTGTCGTATGGAGTGCATCTGCGGCATGCAAACACAGAGCTTTGAAATCTTCACGTAGTCACTCACGTGACTCCGAAGTAAAATAGTAAGATTAAACGAGAACTTACCAGTTCGAAGTTTGATCCTTATTTTATGAGGAGTGACGTTGCGGGATTACGTGCCCTCCGCTCCCACCCTCATAATCTAAGAGATCATCTGGTAGTTCTAGTCTTCTATGAGCCTTACTATGTTACTTCCGCTATTTGTTTTCTGTGTTTTCACGCCGCTGCTTTGAAGTATGACGCGCATGCGCCTGGCGGGTCTTCTTCACGTAATCCCTCAACGTCACTCCTCATAAAATAAGGATCAAACTTCGAACTGGTAAGTTCTCGTTTAATCTTACTATTTGCTATTACAGTATTTGCTAATGCAGAGGAACGGGAACAGATTTTTTTTTGTACAGGAAGGAACTGCAGATGCTGGTTTACACCGAAGATGGACACAAAATGCTGGAGTAACTGGAGGGAAGGAATGGGTGACGTTTCAGGTCGAGACCCTTCTTCGGACCTTCTCCGGGGCATCCGACGAAGGGTCTCGACCCCGAAAAGTCACCCACTCTGGAAAAGTCTCTCCGCGGATGCTGCCTGTCCCTGCTGAGTTACCCTGCCATTTTGTGTCTACCTACAGATTTTGTTTTTCACACAAACTCCACGGCACAATCGAATAAGTGAACACCAAGCAGGTGACCAACTGGGAATTAAGCGAGGAGCAATTTGTTTGGAGTTCGGACGGAGCCAAAAACCTGGCGACGGGCCTTGAGGAACCAAGAAGCCACAAAGGGCCCGGAATGCGGCAGTATTGAATAATAAGAACACGGCAGTGTAAAAGCTCACGGTTCAATGCAGGCGATGCTCAGTTAGAGACAGGGCAAGCTAAGCTGACATCTTCCAAGTTTTAGCTGGAGGCCGGACTCTGTCGGTTTATGTGTCAGTGGATTATTAAATACGTTGCTCAGTGAAGCGTGATCCACTTTTGCCTTCTTATTGAATTAGCAACAGAGGCCGTCGAGAGTGTGCACGCTGCTTTCCTGTCCATGTCTCAGCCAACTCCAGGGTGGTACGTGTGTGCGTGTGGGGAGCCTTTATTTCATTTAATCTCCACTGTTAAAGCGTCTGGTGTGAAAAAATGACAGCCCACATTCAGAAGGAACATCTCCAGCGTTGAAAAAAAATGAGGTGATTAGACACCGGAGATAGGTATAACGGCAAGAGGAAAATGTCCAGGTTGCATACAATCACAAGGGCAAGTTGACGTGACAAGTATTTTAGCAAAATCTAACTATAAATGTTGTTCTGACCAAGTATACCCCGTAAGTTCCATTTTTTTTTTTCTCTATCAGTGCTGACAGCAGCCAATCGAGGTCATAGATAGGATGTAGCCACATGGACAATACCAATATTTATTGCTCTTGGGCCCATGGTTGGATTTGCTGCTGCCTTACAGACCCGGGTTCGACCCTGACTATGGGTGCTGTTTGTATGGAGTTTGTATGTTCTCCACGTGTATACAATCATGAGAGGAATAGATTGGGTAGATGCACAAAGTCCCTTGCCCAGTTGGTGAATCGAGGACCAAAGGACATAGGTTTAAGGTGAAGGGGGAAAGATTTAATAGGAATCTGAGGGGTAACTCTTTCACACAAAGGGTGGTGGGTGTATGGAACAAGCTGCCAGAGGAGGTAGTTGAGGCAGGGACTATCCCAACATTTAAGAAGCAGTTAGACAGGTACATGGATAGGACAGGTTTGGAGGGATATGGACGGAACGCAGGCAGGAGGGACTAGTGTAGCTGGGACATGTTGGCTGGTGTGGGCAGGTTGGGCCAAAGGGCCTGTTTCCACGCTGTATCACTCTATGACTATCACTATGACCTGCGTGGGTTTTCTCCGGGTGCTCCGGTTTCCTTCCACATTCCAAAGACGTGCAGGTTTGTAGGTTAATTGGCTTTTGGTAAAGATGATAAATTCTCCCTAGTGTGCGTCGGATAGTGCTAGTGTACAAGGTTGCTGGCCGGCGTGGGCCAAAGGGCCTGTTCCCTGCACTGTATCTCCATAAATAAAATAACCTAAACTAAAGTGTAGTCTTCTCTCTGAGGTGGAGGCACTCTGGACTAGATCACAGCTGGATCCCAGAATGTCTGCAAAATATATAAATTATATATAAAAATATGTAAAATTCATGTAAAATATGCATTGCAGGCTCAGTGGAAGAGAGTGGTTTAAGCTGAAGGATGGGGGGAGATTGAGGGAGCAGTGTTGTGACAGAGTGGACTGAGATGAAGTCTAAGGTGAAGTAGAGGGATGATAGACTCAATGTCAGAAGTAGACACAAAATGCTGGAGCAACTCAGCGGGTCAGACAACATCTCTGGAGAAAAGGTATAGGTGGCATTTTGGATCGAAACCCTTATTCAGACTGAGGGTAAAGGGAAACGAGATATAGATGGTGATATAGAGTGATTTTTAGAGATACAGTGCGGAAACAGGTCCTTCGGCCTACCGAGTCCGCACTGACCAGCGATCCCCACACACTAACACTATCCTGCACACACTAGGGACAATTTACACTGATGCCAAGCCAATTAACCTACAAACCTGCACGTCTTTGGAGTGTGAGAGGAAACCAGAGATCTCGGAGAGAAGCCACGCGGTCACCGTGTGCTACAGTGCCGTGAGACATAGAATAAATGAATGAAATACATGCAAAAAAGTAACTATGACGAAGGAAACAGGCCATTCATTGTCAGCTGTGGGCTAGGCCATGCCTGAAGTAGGGTTCCGATCCGAAACCTATTAGTGGGAGATTTCAACTTTGACGCTGTATCTCTAAATTGAACGAAACTAAAAACAAAAGCATGATTAAGGCTTTGTTGCGTGCATGCAGAAGCTATGTATTGCTTTCGTATCTATGTTCAGGAGATTATTTTCATTCACTTTTTTCCAAACTGCAGGATACACCGAGTGGTGATCAAAGAAATGTCTTCATGCTGCCCGGGCAGTCAGCAGCTAATGGGAACACTGTATGTGGCTACAGTTTGGCCAAAGATACAACTTGTATTTGCTCTCTGTGGAATCGACCAGCCCATACTAAATTGGTGGAGTTGGAACGAGACCACGGACCCTGCGAAGCACATTCGACAACCGATTAGGAGCCAAAGTTTCAGATTAAGATCAAAACGCACCGTGACAAAAAGCAAACAAAAACTTATAAATAATGATCCTGTTGCAAAGTGGCACTTCAGTTTCAAAGAGCACTCTCTTTTTTTAAAAATTGAGTTTAATTTATGGGCCTGTCCCACTTACACGACTTTTTCGGCAACTGCCGACACCCGTCATAGGTCGTTGCAGGTCGACGAAAATTTCGACATGTTGAAAATTCTGTGATGACCAGAAAGATGCTACTGAGGAGACTACTCACGACCATACAGGTGACATGTCGTGGGGTGAAGCCTGAATGGTCGTGAGTAGTCGCCCAAAGAGTCGTACCTTGTTCTGGTCGCCGCTGGATTTTCTACATGTTGAAAATCTACATTTTCGGCGACCTGTAACGACCTATGACGAGTGCCGGCAGTCGCCAAAAAAGTTGCGTAAGTGGGACAGGCCCACTAGGCTGCAGCTTTTCATTCACCGGGTTCATTGGTAACATACAGAATAGTGAAAGGCTTGGATAGAGTGGATGTGGAGAGGATGTTTCCACTAGTGGGAGAGTCTAGGACCAGAGGTTCTTTTCGGAAGGGGATGAGGAGGAATTTCTTTAGTCCGAGGGTGGTGAATCTGTGGAATTCTTTGCTGTTGAGGCAAAGGCAGTGGATTTATGTAAGGCAGAGATAGATAGGTTCTTGATTGGTACAGGTGTCAGAGGTTACGGGGAGAAGGCAGGAGGATGGGGTTAGGAGGGAGAGATAGATCGGCCATGATTGAATGGCGGAGTAGACTTGATGGGCCGAATGGCCTAATTCTGCTCCTACCAATTATGATCCTACTTTTGATGAAATAAGGCAATTCTCAATGAGTCTCACAGCTCTGAGTCCCCATGTGGGGACCGATTTACCAATTAAAATAATTGAATTAGAGAAAAACTGTGTGAACAAAGCAAGTTTGCAAACCTAGTAAACATAAGAGCATATGTGCTGCGCAGAACTTTATGTAGCGTGCATATATTCAGGGTCATGATCCTGATTAACAGCCGTTTGCACATTTCCCGAGTTTTAATTATGCAATGTGGTGTTTATCACACCAGTGAAGGACAGATGGACGTAAACCAATCTCTCTCTAATCAGTGTTTTTGATTGAAGTTTGGATCTGTAGCTTCAGCAGATCCTTGCTCGCTATCCTATACACTCGTGAAAATTTACATTTTTACTGAAGACAATTAGCCAACTAACCTGTACGTCTTTGGAGTGTGGGAGGAAACCGGGGATCTCGGAGAAAAACCCACGCAGGTCACGGGGAGAATGTACAAACTCTGTACAGATAGAACCCATTGGCCCCAGGTCTCTGGCGCTGTGAGGCAGCGACTCTACCGCTGCGTCACCGTGCCGCCCTCGTGAGGTAAATCTTGGTCTGCAAAACGCAACGACGACCAAGGAAAGGCGGAGCCCACAATGGTCCATTGTTGGCTGTGGGGAAGGTGATAATGAGTGATACAAACAGTGAAACTCAGCAAGACCACAGTGGAGGGGATTTGAAACGTTTGGCAACCGGGAGAACACGTAGGCCCGGGGGGACTGAGCGAAGGTATTCAGCGAAACGATCGTCCAGTCTCCGCTTGGTCTCGCCAATGTACAAGAGTCCACATGGTGGGGCAGTGGTAGAGGTACTGCCTTATAGCACTTGCAGCGCCAGAGACCCAGGTTAGATTGTGACAGCGGGTGCTGTTTGTACAGAGTTTGTGCATTCTCCCCGTGAACACGTGGGTTTTCTCCGAGATCTTCGGTTTCCTCCCACGCTCCAAAGACGTACAGGTTTGTAGGTCAATTGGCTTGGTATAAGTGCAAAGTTGTCCCTAACGTGCAGTGTTAATGTGCGGAGATCGCTGGAAGGTGAGGACTCGGTGGGCTTGTTTCCGCGTTGTATCTCTAAACTAAACCAAACTAAACCAAACGTGGAACAGCGGATACAGTAGATGAGGCGGGAGGAGGCGCAAGTGAGTCGCGAGTTGACTAGGTAGATGTGGAAGGGTGGAAGTGTTGAAGGCTCAGCTCTTGCCACGAGCTGTACAATAAACAGAAGGGCTAGTGCTGGCTATGTGCATGTAATATACAAGGAGCAGAGAGTTGGCCTGCACCCTGCATTGAAAGAAATTGCCCACAGGTTAATTGTTCATTGTCACTCCATACCTGTTTCTGGAACTATGCAAGTTAACCCACGAGAACCCTGGTGAAAGCAGCGTTGCTCTGATTCACTGAGCCTCAGCCTCAGCACTGATTTAGAATTCATCATAGATAGACACTTATCGTAACCCACAGGCCAGGAAAATGGCTCCTCATCTGAAGTAGTTCTGGGTTACAATGTCTTGATTTACATTATTATCTAAAGCAACAGACTTAAAGTAAAGAATAAAGAATAAATGCAGAGAAATTGAATTTCACTTTTCTGATGCGCTAAATGCAATACCAACTGGCACCCTGCCCCCGAAATCTCACAGAGTTAGCTGCAACCAAATGTGGTCAAATATCTTCATGGAAAGAAGGCCAAAACCATACAGTGCAATATTCACCCAAACCTTCTGAACTTGACCAATCTAGGTCCTGATCAGTCTGAAAAGGGTCCCGATCCAAAACGTCACCCATCCAGGTTCTCCAGTGTTGCTGCCTGACTCTCTGAGTTACTCCAGCACTTTGCGTCCTTCAGTCTAGATTATTTTTCGCCAGAGTGAGACTTAAACTTGGAACCTTTGGGCTTGAGTTTGAGTTTAGTTTATTGTCATGAGTTTAGTTTGTTGTCATGTGTATCAAGGTGCAGTGAAAATATTTTGTTGCATGCTAACCAGTCAGCAGAAAGACTACGCATGATTACAATTGAACCATATACACATACATGATAAAGGGAATAACATGAATAACATTCAGTGCAAGGTAAAGCTTGATCAAAGAGGGTCACTAATGAGGTAGCTAGTAGTTCAGGACCGCTCTCTAGTTGTTGGTAAGATGGTTCAGTTGCCTGATTACAGTTGGGAAGAAACTGTCCCAGAATCTGGAGGTGTGCGTATTCACACTTCTTTCCCTCTTAACCATTGGGAGAGGGGGGAAGAGGGAGTAGCTGGGGTGCGGCTCATCCTTGATTATGATGTGGTGGAAGGCACAAAGAACAGTCAGTCCTCCTCCATCGGGGCCATAAACCTCCGCAGTCGCCGCTGCGGGAGGCCAGATGTACAGGCCCGCTCGTCGGGACGGTAAATCTTGAATCAGCGCTTCCCTACTGGAGACCGCGGCTTCAGGATGTTGTAGGCCGCAGGCTGGCGCCATGGTTAGAAGCTCCGCAGACAGCGGCTTCAGGATGTTGTAGGCCGCAGGCTGGCAGTCGGAGCTTCTCCGGGGATCCCCGGTGAGGGATCCTGCTCCGGATGGTAATTCCACGCCGCGCCCATGGCTAGAAGCTCCGCAGACAGCGGCTTCAGGATGTGACGGTCCACGGGCCAGCAATCGGAGCACTCCGTTCTGGCGACCCCCGGCAAGGGCTCGCCCGCTCTGCGATGAAAAGTACACGCTGTGCCCGCTGCTGAAACTCCGGGCCCGACTCCGGGAAAGGCCTCTCCAATCCATGGTGTTAGGCCGCGAGGGAGGCGACATGGAAAAAGTCGCCTCTCTGTGGAGGAGGCAACCAAAAGCGGTTCCCCCCTTACCCCCCCCCCCCCCCCCCCCCAACGCCACCCCCCACACAAGACACACCAAGAGACATTAAAACACACATTTGGACAAACTAAAATAAACAAAAAAGTAGAAATCACGACACGCTGCTGGCAGGGCAGCCATCTCGCAGCGCCCCCACCGACCTTAAGCGTTTGATGGCACTGGGCCTCTACTCGCTGGAATTTAGAAGAACGAAGGGGGGCGGGGGGGACCTCATTGAAACTTACCAAATAGTGAAAGGCCTGGATAGAGTGGATGTGGGGACGATGTTTTCACTAGTGGGAGAGTCTCGGACCAGAGGTCATGGCCTCAGAATTAAAAGATGTTCCTTTAGGAAGGAGATGAGGAGGGATTTCTTTAGTCAGAGGGTGGTGAATCTGTGGAATTCTTTGCCACGGAAAGCTGTGGTGGCCAAGTTAATGGATATTTATAAAGGCAGAGATAGATAGATAGATTCTTGATTAGTACGGGTGTCAGGGGTTATGGGGTGAAGGCAGGTGAATGAGGTTAGGAGAGAGTGATTGAATGCCAGAGTAGACTTGATGGGCCGAATGGCCTAATTCTGCTCCTATCACTTATGACCTTATGGCCTTGTATAAGATCCTGAGGGCAGAGAGAAAGAATGTTTCCGCTTGTTGGAGAATCTGGAACTTTATTGTCGCTTGAGCTTCTAAACTTTTGAAACTTCAGTCAAGTATAGGAAAGGGCCAGAAATTCATAAAATTGTACCAACCATCAAAAGAAATAAAGCCGCAACAAATTTTGATCATAAACAAGAGCTTTTCACTGATTTCACTGCGTCGCAGGCAAACAAAAGCTTTTCGCTATGCCTCGGTACGCATGACAACAATAAACCTTTGGTGACCCTCGGACGGCCCTTGATCGGACTTTTCCTTGCACGTAACGTTCTTCCCTTATCACGTATCTATACACTGTAAATGGATCGATTGTAATCGTGTATTTTCTTTCTGCTGACTGGATGGCACGCAACATAAAAGCATTTCACTGTACCTCGGTACATGTGACAATAAACTAAGCTAAGCAATGGCAATTTAAGTTGTTCATGAGGGGTCTAAGTGGTTTTATAGGGGTGCCATTTAATGCCATAGTTAGCTGTGAGCTTAAAACAGATCATAGCCCCGAGAAGATCATTGAGGTTAGAATTGGAGAACTTCAAACCTCCTTTAATTGAACTTTACTGGACTTTATATTGCACTGAATGTTATACCCTTTAACCTGATCTGTACACTGTGGATTATAAACACGTTTAGTCTTTTCACTGAAGATAGATGCTGAATGTAACTCAGTGGGGCAGGCAGCATCTCTGGAGAGAAGGACTATGTGACGTGAGAGAGGGTGTGGCTGAGCTCTCATCAGAGAGAGGAGGAGAACTTCTTCAAAGTAGGCATACCTTGTGGAGCGGCCAAAATGTGTAGGAAAGAACTGTAGGCTTAAATTGAAGATAGACACAAAATGCTGGAGTAACTCAGTGGGACCGGCAGCATTTCTGGAGAGAATTAGTCTTTTCACTGACTGGAATAGCCTGCAACAAAAAAAGTTTTTTTCACTGCACCTCGGTACACGTGACAATAATAAACTAAAGCAAATTAAAACAGAGACACAAAGTGCAGGCGTAACTCAGATGTGCAGACTGTCAAGTTCATGTTTCGTTATTTCTTAAGTAAGGGCCACAGCAAATGTGTTTTGGCACAGACTGCTTCTTATCAGTACCAGCAAGACCGAGGATGCTGCTGCACCCGCTGAGTTTCTCCAGCTTTTTGTGTACCCTCGATTCTCCAGCATCTGCAGTTCCTTCTTTAACAACATACTGTTACTGTCCTTCAGTTACACTAAATTAATTAGCCAAGACATGCAACAGTACGACAAAAATCATTACTTATTGGTTTATGATCTGTAATTTGGCCTTGGATATCCTGCCAGATAGAGGTTTGGTCCAATGAACCTGCCTTGTTGCCAAGAACAATCTGTTTGATATCTAGCAGTGGATGAAATGAGGTGCTGGGCATGGGAAAGAATGTAATCTCTTGCGTGACAGCCTTTGCTCTTACGACTCCATCTTAGAATCTCTCAAGTTTACTACAGTTGAATTAAACTGAATTAAACTAAACTAAACTAAACTAATCACTGAGGTGTCCCGGTGATCACATGATGAATGGGAATGTCCATCCCATGCTTCAGCTAAAGCCGGGGCACCTGGAGAAAACCCACGCAGGTCACAGGGTGAATGTGCAAACTCCTTAAAGACAACACCCGTAGTCAGAATCGAACCGGGGTGTCTGGCGCTGCCGCCTCTAGTGTACAAAAACATTATGGTGCAGAGGCAAGCACTTTGGCCGACAGGTCTAAGCCAACATTAAAAACTCTGAAGTAGTGTCCTTCCACCTCAAGAGTCAAGAGCCAAGAGTGTTTTATCATCATATGTCCCAGATGGGACAATGAAATTCTTGCTTGCTACAGCACAACAGAATATGTGAAGATAGTACATAACGGGAGAAAAAACGTTCAGTGTTTACATATACACATGCACACATACTCAATAAATAAACATAGTACAATAATAATAATAGTCTGTTGTAGTTCAGAGCGTTTTTGCTGTTGTGTTTACTAGCCTGATGGCTGTAGGGAAGAAGCTGTTCTTGAACCTGAACGTTACAATTTTCAGGCTCCTGCACCTTCTTCCTGATGGCAACGGTGAAATGAGTGCGTGGCCAGGGTGGTGTGGGTCTTTGATGATGCTGGCTGCCTTTTTGAGGCAGCGACTTTGATCGATCCCTTCGATGGTGGGGAGGTCAGAGCCGGTGGTGGACTGGGCAGTGGTCACAACTTTTTGCCGTCTTTTCCGCTCCTGGACGTTCAAGTTGCCGAACCAGGCCACGACGCAACCAGTCAGTATGCTTAACAATGGATTTAGTTTTGGTCCATTTCCTTCTATTTTATGTACTTATCTAGCTTTCCTTTAAATGCATCGGCAACGTGCCCTGCAGATACTGGGCAGAATGCATTTAGAAAGAAAATGTATGTTGATATTGAAATAACTGCTGCTGTGATTAATGTCAACAGCCTATGAGAGCCAGAAGGCTGTAAACAGGAACATAATTCCCTTTGTGGATTGTAAAATTAGAGACACCCAAATAATGCAGAGTTGGCATCTTATCCTGATTGTAAGACACAGGCCTGCTCTATTCCCTAAGAAATTAGATATTATAAATAGCGTTTAAGACATTACATCACCTAGAGCATCTTTTCACTTTCAATAAGCACGTTATCAAGTAAGATTCCAGTATTTCATCATTCTGCAGTAAACCATAGTTGACGGCACGGTGGTGTAGCGGTGGAGTTGCCGTCACCCGGGTTCAATCCTGACTACGGGTGCTGTCTGTATGGAGTTTGTACGTTCTCCCTGTGACCATGTGGGTTTTCTCAGGGTGCCCCGGTTCCCTCCCACACTCCAAAGACGTGCAGGTTTGTAAGTTAATTTTTGCGCTGATTTTTAAAAAAATTATAAATTGTCCCTTGCGTGTAGGACAAGGCTAGTGTATGGGGATCGTTAGTCGGCACGGGCTCAGTGGGCCTGTAACCGCACTGTTTAACTAAACTAAATTAAACCACAAAAGATAGACACAAAATGCTGGCATAACTCAGCGGGCCAGGCATCATCTCGGGAGAGAAGGAATAAGTGGCATTTTGGGTCGAGACCCTTCTTCAGATTAAACCAAAGTTTGCTCCAGAAGCATTTTATAATTTCATAATAATTATGGAACGTTATTTTTCCCACGAAGATCCTGTCTAATAGTTACACGTTTGCCAGCGCTAAATGAATTCTGACGTTCATTGTTTTTCTAAAACGAACAATCACAGAATGAATCCCCTTGTTCATTCGCAATTAATTGGGGCTGTTCAGTTGGTGCCAACCTTGTGACACTGGCTGAATGCATGTTCAACACTTTCCCCGGCTGAACAATGCTGGGACTTCTTCATTTATATCGGGGGCACCTCCAAAACAATTTGTTGGCCATTGTAAATAGTTGCAGGAGCGGACTCAGAGGATATGGTGAGAAGGCAGGAACGGGGTACTGAATGTGGATGATCAGCCATGATCACGGTGAATGGCGGTGCTGGTTCGAAGGGCCGAATGGCTTACTCCCGCCTACTGTTGTCTATTGTCTATTGTAACATAGAAACATAGAAACATAGAAAATAGGTGCAGGAGTAGGTCATTCTGCCCTTCGAGCCGGCACCACCATTCCAGAATCAGGACCCCATTCCTGCTTTCTCCCCATGTTCCCTTGATTCCGTTAGCCCGAAGAACTGTATCTAACTCTCTCTTGAAAATATCCACTGACTTGGCCTCCACAGTCTTCTGTGGCAGAGAATTCCACAGATTCACAATTCTCTGGGTGAAAAAGTTTCTCCTCATCTCAGTCCGAAATGGCCTACCCCTTATTCTTAAACTGTGTGGCCCCTGGTTCTGGACTTGCCCCCCCCAACATCAGGAACATTTTCCCCGCTTATAGCAGGAAAGCAACAGGAGGAGAGCAATTATTTACTGGCCCTCTGAGCAGCTTTGTTTGACCGTCTTCAATGTACGTGACACAGGGTCCGATATGTTGGCTGGTTATTTAAAGGTCAAAATCAGAAGGGCTTCATGGAATAAGAATAATGTTCACTGCGGACTGTCCCTTTGGATAGAAATGCTCATTTTTAAAGGTCACGGTTGCATGCTCATCATGTCCAAGTCAGTGTGCCAAGTTATTTCTCACAAATCTATATGTTTAGCACACAACGAGTGATTATCTGCACAGTTCCCCAGTTCTTTACGTTTAATTGTTCAAAGTTCCTTTTTATATCCGAAATAATAAGCAAAACATGATTAAAGAGGGACACAGGAAACTGCAGATGCTGGAATCTCCATAAGACCATAAGATATAGGGGCAGAATTAGGCCATTCGGCCCATCATGTCGGTTCTGCCATTCATAAAGTCATAGAGTAATACAGCATGGAAGCAGGCCCTTCAACCCAACTTGCCCACACCGGCCAACATGTCTCAGGTGCACTGGTCCCACTTACCCACCCTTAGTCCATATCCCTCCAAACCTGTCCTATCCATGTGCGTGTCTAACTGTTTCTTAAACGTTGGGATAGACCCTGCCTCAACTACCTCCTCTGGCAGCTTGTTCCATACACCCACCAGCCTTTGTGTAAAAAGTTACCCCCCACGTTCCTATTGAATCTTTTCCCCTTCACCTTAAACCTATGTCCTCTGGTCCTCGATTCACCTACTCTGGGCAAGGGACTCTGTGCATCTACCCAATCTATTCCTCTCATGATTTTACACACCTCTGTAAGGTCACCCCTCATCCACCTGCGCTCCAATGAATAGAGTCCCAGCCCACTCAACCTCTGCCTATTTATCAGACCCTCTAGTCCTGGCAACATCCTCATAAATCTTCTCTGTACCCTTTCAAGCTTGGATCATGGCTGATCTATTTGTCCCTCCAAACCGCTTTCACCCCATAACCTTTGATGCTATTTATTTATTTATTTTTTGTTTATTTTTGTTAGAAGTAAGTACAGTAGTGTGGTATTTAAGTACCTAATACATACATACATATTTCCATTCGTGTACAACTTCGTACTTTTGATTGAATAATAAAAGAACAGTGAGAGAAAAAAGAAATAAAGAGTGTCGGAATAGATAGACAAGCGAGTAGAAACAGATAGCCTAAGAAATACAGGACCGAGATAAGAAGCTAAAAAGATTGAAAGAAAAGGAGAAAGTAAAGGAGAGAGAGATTAGGAGAGATCAACCTATTTCGTATTTTTGCCCATCCATCACCCGGTTCTAAACCATTTAATTTCTTATGTTGCACCATCTGCTTAAAGTTGATAAAAGGAGACCAAGTCTTTAAGAATAGGTCTACTTTGCCTAGTAGGAGGAATCTCATTTCTTCAAGGTGGAGCATTTCAGACATGTTTGAGATCCACATTTTGAATGTTGGCGTGGTAGCGTTTTTCCAAAATTTGAGTATAGGTTTTTTGCTGTTATTAGGCCGTAATTAAGAAAAGCTTCTTGGAATATAGTTAGTTTACTTCCCTCTTCCATTGATCCAAAGATAATCAGTTCTGTATTGGGGTTCAATTTTGTGTTAAATAGTTTTGTAAAAATTCCAAAAATTTCATTCCAAAATTTATACAGTTTTATACAAGAGACAAAGGAATGTGCTATAGTGGCATTTTGAGTTAAACATTTGTCGCAGATGGGGGAAACATTTGAAAATATTTTATTCAGTCTAGTTTTCGAATAGTATAGTCTATGTGAAATTTTAAATTGAATTAGGTTATGTCTTACATTAATTGAACATTTATTTACAAACAATAATTTTTTTTACCATCTATCATTCGGAATTTTTTTCAATAACTCTTTTTCCCAGTCCCTTTTAATTGCCTCTGTCGTTGGTGTTTCTATATTTAGAATTGTATTATATTAGTAAGATATTAAATTGCTTGATTCTGCCTTTCTATTCATTCCTTCCTCCAATATATCTGGAGTTAAAGTTTGATATCCTTGTATATATTTTTTCAAATAATCTTGAATTTAAAGATATTTGAAATTTTGATTACTTTTCAAATTATGTTTTAGTCGTAATTGTTGGAATGATAAAAGTTTTCCCATTTCATACATATCTCCCATCGTTTTAATTCCTATTCTTTCCCAATGGATAAACGTTTTATCAATAATGGATGGTTTGAATGAGGGATTATTAGCTATTGGAGAAAGAAGCGATAATTTTCTTAATTTTAAAGTTAATTTTATTTGTTTCCAAATTCGTATTATACTGTGAATAATTGGATTCTTCTTGTATATTATATTGTTAAATTTCATCGGGGAAAGAAGGATCGCTCCTATATTATAAGGGGAACAATCTTCTTTCTCCATTCTTATCCAATCTATGTGAGTAATGATTTATATTCCCTAGTGATTTGGATGCCCAAATACTTAAATTTTTCTGTTGCAATTCTAAAAGGGAATTTCAACAAATGTGTTGGCTCTTGAGGTTTTATCGTCATAATTTCGCTTTTGTTCCAATTTATTCTATATCCTGAAAAAGAACCAAATTCCTCTATTAAGTTTAGTATATTTGGTATGTTAATTTGCGAATTTGTAATATATAGTAATATGTCGTCTGCATATAATGAAATTTTATTATTTGAGTGTTTGGTATAATATCTATAAATATTCGGATGACTTCTTATAACCATATAACCATATAACAATTACAGCACGGAAACAGGCCCTCTCGGCCTTTCCAGTCCGTGCCGACCATTTGTTTTCCCCTAGTCCCATCTACCTGCACTCAGACCATACCCCTCCATTCCCTTCCCGTCCATATACCTATCCACTTTACTTTTAAATGTTAAAATCGATCCTGCCTCCACCACTTCTGCTGGAAGCTCATTCCACACAGCCACCACCCTCTGAGTAAAGAAGTTCCTCCTCATGTTACCCCTAAACGTCTGTCCCTTAATTCTCATGCCATGCCCTCTTGTTTGAATTGTCCCTACCCTCAATGGGAAAAGCTTAACCACATCAACTCTGTCTATCCCTTTCATCATTTTAAAGACCTCAATCAAGTCCCCCCTTAACCTTCTGAGCTCCAAAGAATAAAGACCTAACTTGTTCAACCTTTCTCTGTAACATAGTTGCTGGAACCCAGGCAACATTCTGGTAAATATCTTCTGAACTCTCTCTATTTTGTTGACATCCTTCCTATAATTAGGCAAGCAAAATTGTACACCATACTCCAGAATTGGTCTTACCAATGCCTTGTACAATTTTAACATTACTTCCCTACTTCTATATTCAATGCTCTGATTTATAAAGGCCAGCACACCAAAGGCTTTCTTTACCACCCTATCTACATGCGATTCCACCTTCAGGGAACTATGCACAGTTATTCCTAGATCTCTCTGTTCCACAGACATCCTCAATTCCCTACCATTTACCATGTACGTCCTATTTCGATTTGTCCTGCCAAGATGTAGCACTTCACACTTATCAGCATTAAACTCCATCTGCCATCTTTCAGCCCACTTTTCCAAATGGTCCAAATCTCTCTATAGACTTTGAAAATCTACTTCATTATCCACAACACCACCTATCTTAGTATCATCTGCATACTTACTTATCCAATTTTCCACCACATCATCCAGATCATTGATGTACATGACAAACAACAGTGGACCCAACACAGATCCCTGAGGCACCCCACTGGTCACCGGCTTCCAACCTGACAAACAGCCATCCACCATTACTCTCTGACATCTCCCATTCAGCCACTTTTGAATCCATCTTGCTACTCCGCCATTAACACCCAAAGATTGAACCTTCTTAACCAACCTTCCACGGGGAACCTTGTCAAAGGCCTTACTGAAACCCACAGAAGACAACATCCACTGCTTTACCCTCATCAATTTCCCTAGTAACCACTTCAAAAAATTCAAGAAGGTTTGTCAAACATGACCTTCCAGGCACAAATCCATGTTGACTGTTCCTGGTCAGACCCTGTTTATCCAGATGCTTATATATATTATTTCTGCTTATACTTCCTGCTAAAGGCTCTATCACTAGTGCAAATAGCAGGGGCGATAGTACGCACCCCTGCTTATTGCCCCTTGCTAATTGGAATTTCGGGGATAATATATTATTAGTCAGTATTCTAGCCGTCGGCTTATCATATAATAATTTTACCCATGAGATAAAGTTATCTCCCATGTTAAATTTTTGCAATACTTTGAATAAATATTGCCATGCTACTTGATCAAAAGCTTTTTCTGCATCCAATGAAATAATTGCTAGTTCTTCTTCAGTATTACGTGAGTACATTATATTAGACAGCCGTCTCAAATTGTTAAAAGAGTATCTCTTTGGTATAAACCCTGTTTGGTCCGGCTTTATTAGTTTGCCAACATATTTACTCAATCTTCTCGCTAGGGTCTTTGCTAATATTTTTTGATCTGTATTTAGGAGTGCAATAGCTCTATATGAGCCTGGGTCTTCTAGATCTTTATCCTTTTTTGGTATAAGTATAATCGTTGACTCAGTTAATGTTTCTGGTAGTTTATTTTCTTTAAAAGCGTATATATATATAAATCTTGCAGGCGTGGAGAAATTATCTCATAGAATCTTTTATAGAATTCATTACTAAAGCCATCTGGTCCTGGCGTTTTGCCATTCTTCAACAAATTTATTGTTTCTTCTATTTCCTGTAGTGTAATCTGGGCTCCTAATCCCTCTTGCTCCACCATATTTAATTTTGGAAGATTACAATTGTCTAAGAAATTTGTAATCTATTTAAACTGAAGATTTGGATTGGGCCTATTTTGAGGGAAAGGGCCACGTTCATAAGTTGTAGTAGCAGAATTAGGCCATTCAGCCCATCAAGTCTGCTCCTCTATACTTTCATGGCTGATCTATCGCTCCCTCTCAACCCCATTCTCCTGCCTTCTCCCCATAATTCCCAACACCCGTACTAATCAAGAATCCCTCAATCTCCGCCTTAATAGTCACAGATATGGCCTCCACAGCCGTCTGTGGCAATGAACTCACCAGATTCGACTATCCGACCCTCCGACTAAAGAAATTCACCACCCTCAGACTGAAGAACGGTCCCAACCTGAAACGTCACCTGTCCATGTTCTCCAGAGAAGCTGCCTGACCCGCTGTGTTACTCCAGAACTGTTGTGCCTTTTTTTGCTCTGAGATCAGTCTCTATGTCACAGTTCAAGTGTATATATAGAAATCTTTCACTCATGTGAGCAGTAATATTATTATCACTGCAGTGATACGAATGTTTTATTTGTTGCAATGTTCTGTGGATTGGATGAACTAGCTGTTAACAACCAATTTCTTTTCAGTCATGATTTCTTCCAGAAGTGCACTGCTGATATTTTTTTGAAGGTTGGCGTTTGTTATGGTCGATCTTTCAGAAATTATTAAACTGGAAATGTTTGGTGCTCTGAAGAAAGCATCCTTCGTCAAATTGCCCTTCAATTTTAGAGTTGATTCTAGGATACCTTTCCATGGAAACTGGTCCTTGCGGAGAAAGGAGAGGACTGTGGAGGCATGGAAGATAGTCACAAAATGCTGGAGTAACTCAGCGGAACAGACAGCATCCCTGGAGAGAAGGAATAGAAGGATGGCGTTTTGGGTCAAGACCATTCTTCAGACTGAGAGTCAGGGGAGAGGGAGACACAGAGATATGGAAGGATAAGGTGTGAAGACATCAAAGGGGATGAGGGTCAAGGAAAAATGTGAACAGATCACTGTCAGCGAAGCATACACAGATAAAATATACTCAGGAGGACAGTCAGGCTGGTTGGAGAACTGGGATGGGGAGGGATGGAGAGAGAGGGAAAGCAAGGGTTACTTGAAGTTAGAGAAGTCAATATGGAATCATTGAGGCAGGACACCCTACTTCTGTGCCGCTGTGCTGCCCCAACCTCTATTCCACCTGATTAAGGAATGGTGCTCGATGAGGATCTTAGATCAAATGATCGTCACACAGAGTTGGGAATTTGCTGTGAAAGTTGCCATTAGTTCAGTTTAGTTGAGAGATACAGCGCAGAAACAGGCCCTTCGGCCCACCGAGTCGGCCAGCGACCCCCGCACACTAACACTGTCCCACACACACAGACTCTGGACAATTTACACATACACCAAGCCAATTAACCTACACACCTGTACGGCTTTGGAGTGTGGGAGGAAAGCGGAGATCCCGGAGAAAGCCCACATGGTCACGGGGAGAACGTACATACTCCATACAGACCACACCTGTCGTCAGGATCGAACCCGGCTCCCTGGCGCTGTAAGACAGCAACTCTACCACTAATGTGCCACCCACTAATCGTTCGTTTTGGCGATGTAGATCGCCATTTGAAAGAGCTTAGCGCTGACTCTGAATAATCGACAGAATTATTCCAAGTCATTTCACCACAATGCTTGTAACCTTCGTATTGATTAACAGATGTTTTTGTTTCCCTGGTTGACAGATTCGTTTTCAATGCAAATATCTCCATATGGTCTCTGCTGTGAATAAAACTAATAATTAAAAGCTTTGGATTACAGGGAGCCAGATCTGCTTTTTGTTGTTGTCAGAAACCAGTCAGCGTGTGGATGCTCATTTTTACATGATAAATCGTTGTCCAACCTCTCCTCCCCATGCTGTCACCCACCTCCCCCCCCCCACCCTGTCCCCCCCGTCCCCCCTGCCCTCCACTGCCCTTCCCCCTGAGTATCCCCACAGAATATGTCAGTGTTCCTGGCAGTGTTTAGAGCTGCAGTGCAATAACTAGCGAAGAACACAATATCAAAGCCACACTTAACATAACGTAGTACAGAGGTGCAGCGGTAGAGTTTCTGCCTTACAGCGCTAGAGGCCTGGGTTCAATCCTAACTACAGGTGCTGTCTGCATGGACTTTGTACGTTCTCATCATGACCGTGTGGGTTTTCTCTGGGTGCTTCGGTTTCCTCCCACACTCCAAAGACGTACAGGGTTTGTAAGTTAATTGGCCTCGGTAAGTTGTAAAATTGTCCCTTACGCGTGTATGTTAGTGTACGGGGTGATCGTTGGTCGGCGCAGACTCGATGGGCCGAAGGGTCAGACTCCTTGCTGCATGCCTAGAGCCTAAAGTCTAGATGACATGCATCAGAGGAATGGGAACTTGCAAATGCCTTTGAACAGGAGGACCTACATCAGGAGTTCCCCCCGCTGCGGGTACCGTGTAATCCCGCGCTACCTTCCCCGTGGTCGGATAGTCGGCGACTAAACCGTCTCCCCCACTTGGTTTGCCAGGTGAGGAGGGGGCTGTGGACCCCCAGCAGGACTGAAAACAAGACCTGTCAATGGGCGGATGAGCTCCTAACGAGCCAACGGCCATCCACACTTCAGTAGAAGTTGCGATCACTGTCGTACACAGCACTGTAAGGAACGATGATAAACCACGCACACACCAAAATCCTAGACTTCCAGCGGCGGAAGTCCGCAGGAACTGGAGGACAGAGATGTGAGGTGCGTCCGTCACCGTTACCGTCGGAAACCAGCACCACTGCGTCGCAAATGTTTTCAATGATAATGATGATACATCAGCAAGCCCAACCGTAGACACAGTGACTGTTTCATTAAGCACCTGTGCTCAGTACACCAAAAACTACTCGGTCTCTCAATTGCCTAGCATTTTAACTCCCCTTCCCGTTCCCACACTGGCCTTTCTACCCTGGGCCTCCTCCATTGCCAGAGTGAGGACATTGGTAAACTGGAGGAACAACACCTCATATTCTGTCACGATGGCTTACAACCCAACCGGATGAACACTGATTTCTCCAATTTTAGGTGACATCTTACAAATCTCCCCATCGCCCTTTTCTCCACCACTCACCCCCCACCCCCCTCTCCAAAGATATACAGGTTTGTAGATTAATTGACTTGGTGTAAATGTTACCTTGGTGAAGATTAGGTTTAAGATTAGAATTATTCAATAGATCAATATGTAGGATGAAAATAGTTCCTAGTGTTATGATGGTAACCTGATCTAAAACAATGAATGAAACGTCTAATAAATGGTCTGTTCAACAGGATTGTTGTTACTGACTGTTAGTTTAATTTAATTTACTTTAGTTTTGTTTAGTTTAATTCAGAGATACAACGCCGACCAAGTCCACGCCGATCACTAATACACTAATTCTTTCCTAGACACCAGAGGCAATTTACAGAAGCCAATTAACTTGCAAACCCGCACATCTTTGGGATGCGGGAGGAAACGGAATCTAAAAGAATAAGTGAAACGTCTAATGCATGGTACTTCCATTTGTACAAAAGGAGTTGTCAGAGCGGAATGAAACACCTCTCCAGAACTATGGAATTGTGCCGGGCAGAGAGAACGTCTGAAGAAGGGTCTCGACCCGAAGCGACACCCTTTCCTTCTCTCCAGAGACGCTGCCAGTCCCGCTGAGTTACTCCAGCATTTTGTGTCTATCTTCGGTTTAAACCAGCATTGGCAGTTCCTTCCTACACTGAATATTCGTTTTGTTTGCTCTCTCTGTATATGATGTTCATTGTCTCAAAGACCATTTTGTGATATAAAATGTACTTGATGGAAAATGTTTTTTTTTTTTAAATCTCTGGTCAATTAAATAAAACCCTGTCAGTCAGACTGTAAAATGGTGCCCACGGTCGTCTGATTTACCATTAAAATGCAGACTCTGTCACCTCTTAAATCTTTGGTTAATTGTTTCCCCTACAGCTTTCGTTAATGGCCAATCCATAATAAAAGTCATGCACTTTGAAAGATGGGAAGCGTATTCTGAATTTACAAGGTTAATACTTCCAAGGGGTCTTGTTTTTATAATGCAACCTACATATGTGTCTGCATTCATAATGTATCTCTTCAAAAGATTGACCTCTAATTATCACAAGCATAAAAATCACGGTCTTTTGCTTGGAAGATTGATTGTAGCCAGCATTTGAGATTCCTTACCACGTCGATCATCTTTTGTCAGCGTTGTGCAATATTCCGCTCATAGTTTTAATTGTAACCCACTTTCACATTAGACAAAGCAGCCAAATAGATGAAGTCATCAAAATTGCCCTGGAGCAAGAATATTCTTTGTATTTCAGGTGGAGGTTCAACCTCCAACCAAATGAATTAAGGTTTTCTTTTCAATTCAGCCCACTTGGTATCTTGACATTAATAATACAGTTTATATTATGGAGTTATAGAAGAATACAGTGTGGGAACCTGCCCATGTCGAACAAGGTGCTACATCTACACTAGTCCCACCTGCCTGCGTTAGGCCCATGTCCTTCTAAATCGATGCTATCCATGTATCTATCCAGATGTGTTTTAAATGTTGTGGCTGTACCTGCCTCAACTACCTCCTCTGGCAGCTCATTCCATATACCCACCACACTTTGTGTGAAATAATTGCCCCTCAGGTTCCTACTAAATCTTCCTGATCTCATCCTAAACCATTGTCCCCTGGTTCTTGATTCCCCGACTCTGAGTAAAACACTCTGTGCATTTACGCTATCTATTCCCCTCACGATCTTATACACCACTATAAGATTGCCCCTCATTCTCCTGCTCGCTAAGGAATAAAGTCCTAGTCTGTTCAACCTCTCCCTGTATCTCAGGCCCTTGAGTCTTAAACTTAATCCTAATATTGACTAAGATAAATGCGAAATTTTACTCCAAAGCTTTGATTATTTTTTATACCACGATAAAATGACTTTAAGATGTCCTGATGTCTTTATGTTCAATGAGGCAGTTTCGTTCAGAAAGTCATGTTTGAGTCAAAATCCCAGTGTGACCACATTAATCACTATCTGTTGGATAAACAGGCAGAAATGTCAATCAAAATGATGTACACTATAGTTTCTTAATTGACTTAATTGATCTTGATTGCAGAATGTAATTTAGGTTCTGGGAAACATTTTCAATTATATTGACGTAGAAATTAGTTTTGCTTGTGAACATATGGTAGCCTACGCTCGTTAGGGTGGGCCTGCCCACTTAATTTTCAATTACTGTTTGCTATGCTTTAGGGATCCAAAAGACATAGTGACTTCAATGGAGATCCTGGGGACCATGAGAATTAGTTTTGCAAGTTGCTCTCTTGTTACCAATTAGGGCGGCACGGTGGCGCAGCGGTAGAGTTGCTGCCTCACAGCGCCGGAGGCTCGGGTTCGATCCTGACTGCGGGTGCTGTCTGTCCGGAGTTTGTGCGTTCTCCCTGTTGGTTTACCTCCTGGTGCTCCGGTTTCTTCCCACACTCCCAAAAACGTACAGGTCTGTAGGTTAATTGGCTTCGATAGGTTGTAAAATTGTCCATAGTGTGTAGGTTAGTGTACGGGGTGATCGCTGGTCGGCGCGTACTTGGTGGGCCGAAGGGTCTGTTTTTGCGCTATATATATCTAAAATAAATGTTGTTTAAAAGTTGAGCAATTGTTAAGGAGTTGCACAAATTCTCGGGAGTGGCAAAGGTACAGAATATGGTCTGGGTAGGGATTTCAATGTCCACTACTGACCAAGTAGTACGAGTTCTTAAAGACACAAGACATTTTTGGTAATCTCTAACTGATTGTCCCCACGCTCATCCTTTCTCCCCTCACCTTCTTCTTTCTTCCACCTCCCCTCCCCTGTGCTCACCTGGACTATCTATTTCTCCCCTCCCCCTGCTACTTTCTTCCTTCTGGCTTCACAATTTGTAATTTTCAATCCTATCTCACACCTTCTGCTTTTATCTCTGGGCTCTGTCCCAACCATCTGCCCATCAGCGTGGAAACAGACTCTTCGACCCACCATGTCCATGCCGACCATCGATCACCCACACACTAGTTCTATCCTACACACTAGGGACAATTTACAGAAGCCATTTAACCTACTAACCTGCACGTCTTCTGAGTGTGGGAGGAAGTCGAAGCACCCGGAGAGAAAACCCACGCCGTCACAGGGAGAACATGCAAACTCCGCACAGACAGCGTAGTCAGGATCGAACAGGGGTTTCATGTGAGGTGCCACCCTGGTGAAGCAGTAACTCAGGACTGCATGCACATCAGATAGCAAAAACAATGTGCTTTAAACAGAACAAAGAAGGGTCTTGACTTGAAACGTTGCCTATTTCCTCCGCTCCATAGATGCTGTCTCACCCGCATTTTTGTCTACCTTCGATTTTCCAGCATCTGCAGTTCCTTCTTAAACAAAGTCTCACAACCAACAGTTTGGAATAAGGCTATGTCGAGTCGTGAATTGTAATGGGAGAATTACATAGATAATGGGAGAAGGACATTCAATCTCACCATTTATCAATGTCAAACTCAGAATATTAATTACTGCCAGCATGAAAGACCACTGCAATAGAGGGAAGATTTCATAAAGATTTAACAACACTCTTAAACTCAAACTAATACATTTTGGTGACACCTCCCTCAATCATTTTCATCAGATTAGTTCAGGTAAGCTATGAAAGGTGAAATACTTCAAAACATGATCCAGGCTCTGCATAGTTCTTACCAAGCTGCCTATGGGTTAAGTTGTGCAGGAAGGAACTGCAGGTGCTTGGTTATACTGAAGATAGACACAAAAGGCTGGAGTAGCTCAGCGGGACAGGCGGCATCTCTGGAGAAAAGGAATAGGTGGCTTTTTGGCATTCGAATTTTGATATGTGGATGTACAAAGGTTATTGGCTGCAACCTTCCCTCCATTGATGAACTGTACGCTGCAAGGGCCAGGAAGCGAGCGGGCAAGATCATCTCTGACCCCTCTCACCCTGGCCACAAACTCTTTGAATCACTTCCCTCTGGAAGGCGACTCCGGACTGTCAAAGCTGCCACAGCCAGACATAAAAACACGAGTTTTTATCCACGAGTAGTTGCTCTACTCAACAGCCAAAAATCTGCAGCCTCCCTTTGATCTGGTACTTTGTTTATTCAGAAGTCTGAAGAAGGGTCTCGACCCAAAACATCACCCATTCCTTCTCTCCAGAGGTGCTGCCTGTCCCGCTGAGTTACTCCAGCTTTTTGTGTCCATTATGTGTTTAGATCTGTTGGTTTCTTCCATTTTTGGGAGATCTTTCACTGAATGAACTAAAATTTACATAGATTTTTTTTTAATGTATCTGTCACAGCAAAACTATCCAAATTGATTGCCGTCATATTCATAGCCCAGTTTGTGCAGTGGGTGGATTGAATCGATTGATTGAAAGACACAACATGGAAGCAGGGCATTGGGTCCACAGTGACCATCGATCACCTGTTCACAATTGTTTTGTGTAGGAAGGAACTGCAGATGCTGGCTTTACACCAGATAGACACGAAACGCTCGAGTAGCTCAGCGGGTCGGGCAGCGTCTCTGAATGCTTTTAGATCTGCCTGGAGAGGTAGTCTGATGAGTCTCACCTATTCCTTTTCTCCAGAGATGCTGCCTGACCGGCTGAATTACTCCACCATTGTTCTGTGCCACTTGCCCGTCCACTCCCTATACATCGAGGTCAATTTACAATTGATCATGGGAAACAAGGACATGGCAGACCAATTGAATAACTACTTTGGTTCTGTCTTCACTAAGGAAGACACAAATAATCTCCCGGAAATAGCAGGGGACGGCGGGTCAAATGAGATGGAGGAACTGAGTGAAATCCAGGTTAGCTGGGAAGTGGTGTTAGGTAAATTGAATGGATTAAAGGCTGATAAATCCCCAGGGCCAGATAGGCTGCATCCCAGAGTACTTAAGGAAGTAGCCACAGAAATAGTGGATGCCTTAGTGATACTTTTTCAAAACTCTTTAGATTCTGGAGTAGTTACTGAGGATTGGAGGGTAGCTAATGTAACCCCACTTTTTAAAAAGGGAGGGAGAGAGAAAACGGGGAATTACAGACCAGTTAGTCTAACATCGGTAGTGGGGAAACTGCTAGAGTCAGTTATTAAAGATGGGATAGCAGCACATTTGGAAAGTGGTGAAATCATTGGACAAAGTCCACATGGATTTACGAAAGGTGTCTGACGAATCTTATAGAATTTTTCGAGGATATAACTAGAAGAGTGGATAAGGGAGAATCAGGGATGTGTTATATCTAAATCTTTCAGAAGGCTTTCGACAAGGTCCCACATAAGAGATTAGTATACAAATTTAAAGCACATGGTATTGGGGGTTCAGTATTGATATGGATAGAGAAAGGGCTGGCAGACAGTAAGCAAAGAGTAGGAGCAAATGGGTCCTTTTTCAGAATGGCAGGCAGTGACTAGTGGGGTACCAAGGCTCCGTGCTGGGACCCCAGCTATTTGAATATATATTAATGATTTGGACGAGGGAATTGAATGCAACATCTCCAAGTTTGCGACTAAGCTGGGGTGCAGTGTTAGGTGTGAGGAGGATGCTAGGAGGCTGCAAGGTGACTTGGATAGGCTGGGTGAGTGGGCAAATGCATGGCTGATGCAGTATAATGTGGATAAATGTGAGGTTATCCACTTTGGTGGCAAAAACAGGAAACTAGACTATAATCTGAATGGTGGCCGAATTAGGAAAAGAGGAGATGCAACGAGACCTGGGTGTCATGGTACACCAGTCATTGAAAATAGATATGCAGGTACAGCAGGCAGTGAAGAAAGCGAATGGTATGTTAGCATTCATAGCAAAAGGATTTGAGTATAGGAGCAGGGAGGTTCTACTGCAGTTGTACAGGGTCTTGGTGAGACCACACCTGGAGTATTGCTTACAGTTTTGGTCTCCAAATCTGAGGAAATACATTCTTGCCATAGAGGGAGTACAGAGAAGGTTCATCAGACTGATTCATGGGATGTCAGGACTTTCATATGAAGAAAGACTGGATCGACTTGGCTTGTACTCGCTAGAATTTAGAAGATTGAGGGGGGATCTTATAGAAACTTACAAAATTCTTAAGGGGTTGGACAAGCTAGATGCAGGAAGATTGTTCCCGATGTTGGGGAAGTCCAGGACAAGGGGTCACAGTTTAAGGATAAGGGGGAAGTCTTTTAGGACCGATATGAGAAAAACATTTTTCAGACAGAGAGTGGTGAATCTCTGGAATTCTCTGCCACAGAAGGTAGTTGAGGCCAGTTCATTGGCTATATTTAAGAGGGAGTTAGATGTGGCCCTTGTGGCTAAAGGGATCAGGGGGTATGGAGAGAAGGCAGCTACGGGATACTGAGTTGGATAATCAGCCATGATCATATTGAATAGCGGTGCAGGCTCGAAGGGCCGAATGGCCTACTCCTTCACCTATTTTCTATGTTTCTGCAGAGGTGAATGAACCTACGTGCCCACACATCCTTGGGATGTGTGAGGAAACCGGAGCACCCTGAGGAAAGTCACAGTCACAGGGAGAGCATGCAAAATCCACACAGACAGCACCACCTGAGGTCAGGATCGAAACCGGGTCTCTGGCGCTGTGAGGCAGCAACTGTAGGTGTATAAAGGGTGAGCAAAAAAAAAACGAAACGACTGATTATTATTGTCCGATCAAAAGCAATAATTTTCAAGTGAAGTTTTCAGATTTAGATTAGTTCAGATTCAGATTAGTTTATTGTCATATATACACCAGGGTGTAATTAAATTTCTTGATCGCATGAATCTCATTGCGTACACAGAGAGTATAGTAATGATAGATAGAACAATAAATGCACTGATGGGTGCAAAACAGCAGAACAGTGTAAGACTGCAGTGCAGTCTGAAGTGGTGCAAAATACATTAAAGTACAATAATGGAATAAGCAATTGAGGCAGAGTTATGAGTAAGTGTGGAAGATAGCACCTCCGGAGGTGGGAATGAGAAAGAGGTGATTGGTGCAAGAGTCGGAGGATAGTGGGAAAAGCTGTTCTTTAGGCTGGATGTTGAACGATTCCAAACTCCTGTATCTTCTCTCAGATGGTTGAAGAGGGACAAGGTCGGCAGGCATCCTTGATAATAATTCCTGTCTTTGTGTGCGTTTGTGTGTGTGCGTGTATGGGTGTGCGTGTGCGTGTGTGTGTGTGTGCGTGTGTGTGCGTGTGTGTGTATGTGTGTGTGTGCGCGTGTGTGTGTGTGCTCGCATCTCATGTGTGTGTGCGTGTGTGTGCATGTGTGTGTGTGCGCATGTGCATGTGTGCGTGTGTATGCATGCATGTGTGCGTGTGTATGCGCACATGTGTGCCTGTGAGCATGCGCAAGTGTGCACGTGTGTGCGCGTGTGTGCGCGTGTGTGCGCGTGTGTGCATGTGTGATATTTCTTTGTTAAAATTACCTTATTAACACACAATATTTTGCAAATAGCCCCTGACTCCAATAATCTCCTTCTTTGAAGAAGGGTCCTGACCCAAAACATCAATTATCCGTTTTCTCCAGAGATGCTGCCTGACCCGCTGAGTTCCTCCAGCATTTTGTGTCTACCTTTGGTATGAACCAACATCTGCAGTCCCTTTTAATATATTATTCTATCTCCTAGTTTAATCTTGACAGCATATTTAATAAGATTAGAATGAGGGATGTTAAATCACTGATGATTTTGACTCCATGGTAAACAAATGTCTCTTGTGGTGGGAATTAATATCTCTATCATATCTCAAAATATTAACAAGCAGATTAGATTTGCTTTAGATTCTCTGTTACATTCAATTACCCCAATGAACACGAAACAGAAATATTACATAACAAACTATAATGTACATATATCGTCCATTGTCAGAGTGAGGCCCAGCACAAATTGTAGGAACAACACCTCATATTTCGCTTGGACAGCTTACAACCCAGCGGTATGAGCATTGACTTCTCCAACTTCAAGTTGCCCTTGCTTTCCCTCTCTCTCCACCCCCTCCCCCTTCCCAGTTCTCCCACCAGTCTTACTGTCTCCGACTACATTTTATCTCTGTACCACCCAATCCCCTGACATCAGTCTGAAGAAGGGTCTCGACCCGAAACGACACCCATTCCTTCTCTCCAGAGATGCTGCCTGTCCCGCTGAGTGACTCCAGCATTTTGTGTCTATCTTCGATTTAAACCAGCATCTGCAGTTCTTTCCTACACGTCTACATATATCGCTTGCCTTAGAGTTGCATGTGAAAAAATTCTTTGAATGGGTGTTATCAGTAACCATCCCTGTGTGTGTCTTGAGATGCTGTTGAATGGTGCTTCCAAAAATCTCCTGTGTTACGATCTAATCTCACAATGACATGAACCCATTACTGCTCAAATAGTTTGCTGGAATTTCTGCACCAAGGACATTGTGTTTACTTGAAGCATTGTTTCTTTCGGCCTTTACTTTAGACTTCAGAGAAACAGATCCTCCGGCCGTGTCCGCACCGACCAGTGATCACCCCGCACTATCCTCCAAACTAGGGACAACTTACAATTTTGCCAAAGCCAATTAATCTACTGACCTGCACGTCTTTGGAGTGTGGGAGGCAAACCGGAGCGCCCGGAGAAAACCCACGCGGGCACAGGGAGAATGTAAGAAAAATGGTCGGGATCGAACCTGGGTCTCAGGCGCTGTAAGACAGCAACTGTATCGCTGCACCACCATGCCACCCCTTATGCCCCTGTCCCACTTAGGAAACCTGAACGGAAACCTCTGGAGACTTTGCGCCCCACCCAGGGAGGTGTTCCCGGAGGTTTTTTCAATTCTTTGAAATAATCGCCGGAACATAGAAGAAGCGGAAACCCCTTTCGACCGTTAGGGAGACTGACAAAAACCTCCGGGAACCTCCGGGAACCGCACGGAAACCTTGGGTGGGGCGCAAAGTCTCCAGAGGTTTCCGTTCAGGTTTTCCAAAGTGGGACAGGGGCATAACTCTATGTAATTGGCAGCTTGGTTGGAGATTTCAGTGTACAATAGCCTCATGGTTGTAGGGAAGAAGCTGCTCCTGAACCAGAACATTACAGTTTTCAGTTCCCTATACCTCCTTCCCGATGGCAGGAGTGAAATGAGGGTGGTGTGGGTCTCTGATGATGCCGGCTGCTTTTTTGACACAGCTTCTCTTGTAGATCCCTTCAATGATGAGGCGGTCAGAGTGTGTGACGGACTGGGCAAATGTTTACCACTTTTTGCAATCTTCTTCGCTCCTGGGCAGTCGAGTTACTGAACCGGGCCGTGATGCAACCAGTCAATGTGCTCTCTAGTGTACACCTGTAGAGCGTCAAGAGAGTATTCATCCACACATTGAATCTCTTCAATCTTTTAAGGAAGTAAAGGTTGTTGATGGACTTTCTCTGTGATTGCATCAGTCTGCTGGGTCCAGGAAGAAACTCCAGGGAAATGCATGCAAAACTCCTAGTGAGCGGGTTACAGAGGGGGAGCAGTGAGAGCAGTGTGATGAAGGGTCCCGACACGAGACGTTGCCTCTCCCTTCCCACCCCAGACGCTGCCTGACCCGTTGACTCACTCCAGCACTGTGTGTTATGCATTAAAAACCAGTTGCACTTTGACTAACGTTCTTTCAGGGAGGCGATGAGGAGAAATTTCTTTAGTCAGAGGGTGGTGAATCTGTGGAGTTCTTTGCAACAGAAGACTGTGGAGGCCAAGTCAGTGGATATTTTTTCAAGGCAGAGATAGATAGATTCTTGGGTACACAAAAGGCTGGAGAAACTCAGCGGGTGCAGCAGCATCGAAGGAGCGAAGGAGATAGGCGACGTTTCGGGCCGAAACCCTTCTTCAGATAGATTCCTGATTGGTACGGGTGTCAGAGGTTATGGGGAGAAGGCGGGAGAATGGGGTGAGGAGAGATAGACCAGCCATGATTGAATGGCGGGGTAGAGTTGATGGGCCGAATGGCCTAATTCCACTCCCATCACATGACCTTTTCAAGGGTGCTTGACAGGTTGAAGTACTCTTCAGTTCACACATTTGAAGGTTCCCATTTGTGAGGATCTCAGCCGTTTACGATGTGCCTCTGATCTTCTAAGTTGAATTAACCTGGCACAGAGTGCGGATATTGCTGGAATGTCTAATGGCAGGAAACTCTGATGGCTTCACTGATATTATATCGAAGTCATTAACTTTCATTTAAGTGTGAATATCTTGCAGAATTGATGCCCACACTTTTAATCAGTAGGCACTGGGCTTCATTGATAACTGCACAATGAAATACTGGGAATCATTCGCAAACGAGGGGTGATTATGGTGAAGTCCGTCGGCAAACAACCATGTTAGAAAAGTACATCTCAGGTACAGTCCCTTCAGCCCACTATTTCCATGCCGAATATGAAGCCAAGTTAAACTAATGTCATCTATTTCCACGTGCTCCATCCCCCTCCATTCCCAGCATATCAATATTCCTATCTGAAAGCCTATTAAACGCCGTATAATATCACATCTGCCTTCACCACCACGTTCCAGGCCCCCACCACCCTCCGAGTAAAGTATTTGCCCTGCAAATCTCCTTTGAACTTTGCCCCTTTCACCTTATAGCTATGCCTTCTAGTCTTTGACATTTCCACACTGCGAAGATTACATGGAGAGATAGGTTTAGAGCATTTTGGGCCAAGCACAGGCATGTGGGTCAAGCGTAACTGGGACATATTGGTTGAGTTGGGCCGAAGGGCCTGTTTCCACACTGTATGACTCTATGACTCTCTGATTCTGACTGTCTACATTATCTATGCCTCTCATCGTTTTACATACTTCTGTCAGATTGCCTCTCAACCTCCAGCGTCCCAGGGAAAACAATCCAAGTCTGTCCAACCTCTCCTTATAGCCAACACCCTCTAATCCAGGCAGCATTCTGGAAAAGTGCAGACATTTAATGGCACCTTGTGGTGAAGTGAGTTGATGTAACGTCCCCGCGCTACTCTCTTTCATTTAGGATTTCCAGTAGAAGGTTTCAGTCAGGAAGTTTGCAGGTACTATCACAACATTTAAAAAACATTTGGACAAATGGATGTAGGACAGGTTCAGGGAGATATGGGCCAAGCGCAGGCAGGTGGAACTAGTGTAGGTGGGATACATTGGTTGATGTGGGCAAGTTAAGCTGAAGGGCCTGTTTCCACGTTCTATGGCTCTATGATTCTTTGAATTAATCAATTAATTAATTAATCGATTAATTAATTAATTAATTGATTGATTGATTGATACATTTATTGGCCAAGTAGATACACATACAAGGAATTTGCCTTGATGCTCCGCTTGCAAGTAACAACACGACATACAGTAAACCATTAAGAATAAAACATAAAAGATTAAAACATTAAGAATAAAACTGGCTCTTTGATTTTATGACGGGATAGGTTTGGAGGGATATGGAGCAAACACAGATAGGTGGGACTGATGTAGATGGGGCATGCTGGTCAGCATGGGCAAGTTGGGACGAAGGGCCTTTTTCATGCTGTACGACTCTGACTCGAACCTCGAGCCTGACCTCTGCCCATTCTTTATAAATTAACCAACATTGTGTGAATTGTAGTGAATAACAAAACCGATCAACATTTGGATTATCAGGAATATTGAGGGTTTAGGAATAATGTTAATGTCCTCATTGTAGATGATAAATGCAGGTTCTGTTGGCTAAGACATGTGATTTCATTTCATTTGTTGGCATTGATTTTTGAGTGCCTCATAAAAGCAGTCCATTACTCATCAAAATTGAAAGACGAATCTGAGAAGTGTGTTTGGGAAGAGCATGGGAGTGTTTGGGAGGTGCACCAATGGGCCGCAGGATGGAAACGTTGTGTCGTTTAATTTAATCACCGGTAAAAATGACGTGCTTAGTCACAGTCGTAACCCAAAGAAATCAGTGGAGCCAGTAATTTTGCTTTAGGTCTTGCTTCCACTCACGCCTGTATATGTGTATCGTGCACAATCGTTCGTTCTGCCTGACTTTAACATCCATTTGTTTCACCGATGAACATTGGCCTGAAATAATGACACCAGGACACCACTTTCATCGTCAGAAAGGCGTGGTAAATTGGTTTTCGTTTGAGTTTTTTCGTTTTAGAGTTGCAGCGCGGAAACAGTCCTTTGGCCCACCGAGTCCATACCCACCAGGGGTCCCCACACATTAACACAAGCCTACACACACCAGGGACAATTTACACTTATGCCCAAGTATACAAACCCAAGCCAATTAACCTACGAACCTCTACGTCTATGGAGTGTGGAAGGAAACATAGAAACATAGAAATTAGGTGCAGGAGTAGGCCATTCAGCCCTTCGAGCCTGCACCGCCATTCAATATGATCATGGCTGATCATCCAACTCAGTATCCCGTACCTGCCTTCTCTCCATACCCTCTGATCCCCTTAGCCACAAGGGCCACATCCAACTCACTCTTAAATATAGCCAATGAACTGGCCTCAACTACCCTCTGTGGCAGAGAGTTCCAGAGACTCACCACTCTCTGTGTGAAAAAAGTCTTTCTCATCTCGGTCTTAAAGGATTTCCCCCTTATCCTTAAGCTGTGACCCCTTGTCCTGGACTTCCCCAACATCGGGAACAATCTTCCTGCATCTAGCCTGTCCAACCCCTTAAGAATTTTGTAAGTTTCTATAAGATCCCCTCTTAATCTCCTAAATTCCAGAGAGTATAAACCGAGTCTATCCAGTCTTTCTTCATAAGACAGTCCTGACATCCCAGGAATCAGTCTGGTGAACCTTCTCTGCACTCCCTCTATGGCAATAATGTCCTTCCTCAGATTTGGAGACCATTTGGAAAAACGAAGATCTCGGAGAAAGCCCACGAGGGTCACGGGGAGAACGTACAAACTCCGTACAGACGGCACCCGTAGTCGGGATCGAACCCGGGTCTCTGGCGCTGCAAGCGCTGTAAGGCAGCGACTCTACCGCCTGTGCCACCGCGCTGCCCTCGTGCTGTTCCGTGCGGATGGACCCAAACCTGACGAGATGACGCTGGCCCTCGTGAAGTCCTTTGCACGCATTTATCCACGCATCATTCCAAAAATTGTTGTCATAAATCATTGACATTGAAAACTCATTAAGAAGGCATTTAATAATGTAGGAGATGAATCAACGTTGACAGTAATGGTGGGATCGCCTGTCACCTACAATCAGTTACACCACATTTATCAGATTAGGAGTGATGCATATCACCATTATTGGCACTCTTTTTAATTAGCAGAACTCTCGTGCATTGTAACTGTCATTTTTTACACTCTATTAATCTTGCAAAACTTGCTAGCCATTTCCCCTGCACATCCCAACATTTTTCCGCCCAACTTACAAATCTCCCATTAAAGCCCATCTCTGTAATCTGGTGGAAATAGACTTTGGACTTCGGACTTTAGAGATACAGCCCTTCAGCCCACCGAGTCTGCACTGACCAGCGATCACCCCTTACACTAGCACTCGCCTCCACATTAGGTACCATTTACAGTTTTAGCTAAACCAATTAACCTACAATTTAAAATATCCACCGATTTGGCCTCGACAGCCCTCTGGGGCAATGAGTTTCACAGATTAACTGAAGAGGTTCGTCCTCACCGCCTTTCTAAAAGGGCACCCTTTAATTCTGAGGCTGGGACCTCTGGTCCTGTACTCTCCCACCAGTGGAAACATCCACTCTATCCAGACCTTTCATTATTCTGTAAGTTTCAATGAGGCCCCCCCCCCCTTCAAACTTCAAAACTTCAGCGAGTAGAGGCCCAGTGCTGTCAAACGCTCATCATATGCTAACCCACACATTCCTGGAATCATTTTTGTAAACCTCCTCTGGACCCTCTCCAAAGTCAGCACAGACTATTGACTGCCATCCACTACAAACCTACTGACTCCCTTAGCTATCTTGACTACACTTCTTCCCACCCTGCTTCCTGTAAAGACTCTATCCCCCTACTCCCATTCCTCCATCTACACTGCATCTGCGCCCAGGATAAGGTATTCCACACTAGGGCATCGTAGATGTCCTCATTCCTTAGGGGAACGGGGGTTCCTCTCTTCCATTATAGATGAGGCTCTCACTAACGTCTCCTCGATATACCGCTCTTACTCCCTCTCCCCCTATTCGTAACAAGGACAGAGTCCCCCTCCCACACCATCAGCCGTCGCGTACAGCAAATAATTTTCGCCACCTCCAACGGGATCCCACTACTGGCCACATCTTCCCATCTCCACCCCTTTCTGCTTTCCACAGCGACCCCCATAACCCCCTAGTCAATTTGTCCCTTCCCACCCAAACCACCCCCTCCCTGGGTACTTTCTCCTGCAACCGCAGAGATGCAACACCTGTCCCTTTACCTCCCCCCTCGACTCCATCCAAGGACCCAAACAGTTTTTCCAGGTGAGGCAGAGGTTCACTTGCACCTCCTCCAACCTCATCGACTGTATCCGCTGTTCCAGGCGTCAATTTCTCTACATCAGCGAGACCAAGCGCAGGCTCGGCGATCGTTTCGCTGAACACCTCCGCTCATTCCGTCGTAACCTACCTGATCTCCTGGTTGCTCAGCACTTTAACTCCCCCTCCCATTCCCAATCCAACCTTTCTGTCCTGGGCCTCCTCCATTGTCAGAGTGAGGCCCAGCGCAAATTGGAGAAACAGCACCTCATATTTCGCTTGGATAGCTTACACCCCAGCGGTATGAACATTGACTTCTCTAACTTCAGATAGCCCTTGCATTCCCTCTCCATACCCTCCCCCATCCCAGTTCTCCTACTAGTCCTACAGTCTCCTCCTACTTTCTATCTTTCCCTCTCCCCCAAAGAAGGGGGAGGAAGTCTGAAGATGGGTCTCGACGCGAAACGTCGCCCATGAAGATGGGTCTCGACGCCGAAACGTCGCCCATTCCTTCTCTCCATAGATGCTGCCTCACCCGCTGAGTTACTCCAGCATTTTGTGTCTACCCACTATTCTTTCACTGTTCTGTGGGTCGCTGGCATTAATTATTTAACTGCCGGCCCGCTCCATCGCAACCCACCAGCGGAAAGTGGATCGCGTTCCTCGGCAGCTGCTAACAAGTGCAGTGTTGTGTGCGGAAGCTGCAGTCACAGCTGTGTTTGTCAGCTCAGTGAGAACAACTGGAATGTGTGTGATGTGGCCTTGTGGTGCCAGCAGTTCCTTGCACTGGAGCCTCAGTTCACAATATCTGGTCTCTCAAGAGCATTGTTTCTGAATAGCAGCCTGGGGCTTTGTTCTCCCCATCCCTACACTGGGTGTTGACGACTTGCTGAGCAGTCATGAGATCTAGATGCTCTCTCATAATGCACTCAGCAGGGGTGGAAAACACGGGGGGGTGGGGGGGGGGGGGGGCAGAGGGGACACGTTCCCCCCCCCATGTTTTGAGAGGTGGGGGACATCCCCCCCAAGACCTGCGCCTCATCCGCAGCCAGGATCGATCCCGGCCGGGTCTCCGGCGCTGTCCCGTGCCCACCCGAGTGCCCCCCCCCCCCCTCCACCCCCCACGGGTGGCCAGCGAGGTCGGGAGTCAGAGGCGAACTGTACCCCAGGCCCACAGCCAGCGCAGAGAAGCAGCGCTAAACCCAGCTCACTCTGCCTGGTAAACCTGCCCGGGTTTGCGGGAAATATGGGCAGCACGGAGAAGCAGCGCTGGTGTCCCGTCAGTCCAGTCAGAGCTATAGTTAACTCGGTGAGACAGGCAGAGTTGAGCTGCATTTAGCACCAAAGATACTAGCAATTTATTAATTGGTCAAACCATATAACCATATAACAATTACAGCACGGAGACAGGCCCTCTCGGCCCTTCCAGTCCGTGCCAACCATTTGTTTTCCCCTAGTCCCATCTACCTGCACTCAGACCATACCCCTCCATTCCCTTCACGTCCATATACCTATCCACTTTACTTTTAAATGTTAAAATCGATCCTGCCTCCACCACCTCTGCTGGAAGCTCATTCCACACAGCCACCACCCTCTGAGTAAAGAAGTTCCCCCTCACGTTACCCCTAAACTTCTGTCCCTTAATTCTCATGTCATGTCCTCTTGTTTGAATCTTCCTTACCCTCAATGGGAAAAGCTTATCCACGTCAACTCTGTCTATCCCTTTCATCATTTTAAAGACCTCAATCAAGTCCCCCCTTAACCTTCTGCGCTCCAAAGAATAAAGACCTAACTTGTTCAACCTTTCTCTGTAACATAGTTGCTGGAACCCTGGCAACATTCTAGTAAATCTCCTCTGTACTCTCTCTATTTTGTTGACATGTCAAATGAACGAAAAATAAAGGTTTACTTAATTGCCTGTTCGAACTTTTTAACCCGATTCTGATGCAAAACACAATTGACTTGCGAATGTTTCAGGGCTTCATGTGTGAGTGTGCGCAAGCGCGCGGCCGCCAAAAATTTGTGCCCCCCGTCCCCTCCACGTTTTGATAGCGAGTTCCGCTCTTGGTCAGTGTGAGTGAACTTCGACAACTGCACGGGGTGGCACAGCGGTACAAAACCTGCGCGTCTTCGCAGTGTGGGAGGAAACCGGAGCACCCGGAGAAAACCCACACGGTGACGGAGAGAAACATACAAACTCCTTTCCTGCTCTATCCCCTCCCCCTTCCCAGTTCTCCTACTAGTCCTACAGTCTCCGCCTACTTTCTATCTTTGCAAAGGGTAGGAGTAAACGGGTCATTTTCAGAATGGCAGGCAGTGACTAGTGGGGTGCCGCAAGGCTCAGTGCTGGGACCCCAGCTATTTGCAATATATATTAATGATCTGGACGAGGGAATTGAATGCAACATCTCCAAGTTTGCGGATGACACAAAGCTGGGGGGCAGTGTTAGCTGTGAAGAGGATGCTAGGAGGCTGCAAGGTGACTTGGATAGGTTAGGTGAGTGGGCAAATGCATGGCAGATGCAGTATAATGTGGATAAATGTGAGGTTATCCACTTTGATGGCAAAAACAGGAAAGTAGACTATTATTTGAATGGTGGCCGATTAGGAAAAGGAGAGATGCAACGAGACCTGGGTGTCATGGTACACCAGTCATTGAAAGTAGGCATGCAGGTGCAGCAGGCTGTGAAGAAAGTGAATGGTATGTTAGCATTCATAGCAAAAGGATTTGAGTATAGGAGCAGGGAGGTTCTACTGCAGTTGTACAGGGTCTTGGTGAGACCACACCTGGAGTATTGCTTACAGTTTTGGTCTACAAATCTGAGGAAATACATTCTTGCCATAGAGGGAGTACAGAGAAGGTTCACCAGACTGATTCCTGGGATGTCAGGACTTTCATATGAAGAAAGACTGGATCGACTTGGCTTGTACTCGCTAGAATTTAGAAGATTGAGGGGGGATCTTATAGAAACTTACAAAATTCTTAAGGGGTTGGACAGGCTAGATGCAGGAAGATTGTTCCCGATGTTGGGGAAGTCCAGGACAAGGGGTCACAGTTTAAGGATAAGGGGGAAATCTTTTAGGACCGAGATGAGAAAAACATTTTTCACACAGAGAGTGATGAGTCTCTGTAATTCTCTGCCACAGAAGGTAGTTGAGGCCAGTTCATTGGCTATATTTAAGAGGGAGTTCGATGTGGCCCTGGTGGCTAAAGGGATCAGGTGGTATGGAGAGAGGGCAGGTACAGGATACTGAGTTGGATGATCAGCCATGATCATATTGAATGGCGGTGCAGGCTCGATGGGCCGAATGGCCTACTCCTGCACCTAATTTCTATGTTTCTATGATTCTATGTCCCGCACCCTCCCTGACATCAGGCTGAAGAAGGGTCTCGACCCGAAACGTCACCCATTCCTTCTCTCCATAGATCCTGCCTCCCCCGCTGAGTTACTCCAGCATTTTGTGTCTGCGCACTATTCTTTCACTGTCCAATGGCTCGATGGCATTATCTCTTTAACTGCCGGCCCGCTCCATCGTAACCCACCCTTTGGCCCATCGAGTCCGCGCCGACATTCAATCATGGCTGATCTCTGCTTCCTAATCCCATTTTCCTGCCTTCACCCCACCCCATAATAATAATAATAATAATAATAATAACTTTATTACGGACTAGCACTATCCTACACACTAGGGACAATCTACCACCTTTACCAAAGCCAATCAACCTACAAACCTGTGCGTCTTTGGAGTGCGGGAGTAAACCAAAGCACCCGGAGAAAACCCAGCGCGGTCACGGGGGAGAAACGTACAAACTCAGTACAGACAAGCACCCGTAGTCAGGGTCGAACCCGGGTCTCTGGCGATGTAAGGCAGCAACTCTACCGCTGCGCCACAGTGCTGCCACTGTGAATAAACTAAACTAAACACCCCACGTTTCGCCTGTTCACTGGGTAGCTCTCTGAACTGTTGAATAAGGACACCATTTAAAAAAGAAAGAAATCCTACATGTGATGGTATATGTACATGTTCACACACTAATCCCATATTTCTCTTGAGTTCAATGCTCCTGGGGGCCTCTTTTTCCAATCCACGCCGTGGCAGGACTGCAGGAACTGTGATTGCATTGCTGGTGCAGGAAGGCTGACCTGGAACTGTGTCGCTTTTTGACTGAGAAATTAGTTTCACCTTTCCATCAAGCTTTAATAGTAATAATCTCTTCAGTAAAATGTACCTGATTGCGACTACAAAATCTGCATTTGATCTCCTGGAGTGTAATTTAAAATTATGAAATAATTAACATTCACAAGTTCACAGGTTATAGGAGTAGATTTAGGCCATGCGGCCTATCAAGTCCACTCCGACATTCAATCATGGCTGATCTCTGCCTCCTAATCCCATTTTCCTGCCTTCACCCCATAACCCTTGACACCGGTTCTAATCAAGAATTTCTATCCAGAGACAGAATAGGTGCAGGTGTAGGCCATTTGGCCCTTCGAGTCTTTCAATATAATCATGGCTGAACAACCAAAATCAGTACCCCGTTCCTGCTTTCTCCCCATTTGATTCCGTTAGCCCTAAGAACTATATCCAACTCTCTCTTGAAAACATCCAGTGACTTGGCCTCACATTCACAGATTCAGAACACTCTGGGTGAAAATGTTTTTCCTCATCTCAATCCTAAATGGCCAATCCCTTATCCTTATCTCCGCCTTAAAAATATCCACTGATTTATCCTCCGCAGCCCTCTGTGGCAATGAGTTCCACAGATTCATCACCCACTGACCAAAGGGGAATAAGAGCTGATGTAAGGGCTGTAGACAAGAGAAAGGAATTAATCTCTCACAAGACAAAGCCACCAGGTGAAGCAGTGAGACAGGTACTACACTGTGACAAAGGCTCCACACTATTACAGTGGCTACATTGCGACAGGAGTCACATTGTAACAGGGCCTACATGGCAATGATAAACAAAACTAAACCAAAAATAACAGCATTTCATAGCAGAAGCAGGGATTCTGCTTAATGTGTAGGAAGCAACGCAGATGCTGGTTTAAACCGAAGATAGACACTAAAAGCTGGAGTAACTCAGCGGGACAGGCAGCATCTCTGGAGCGAAGGAATGGATAATGTTTTTGTTTTAGTACTGGCGCTATTCCCATAACAGTTTTGGGTCGAGACCCTTCTTCAGGCTGACCAGTCAGGTCGAGAGCCTTCTTCAGAGTGACCGGTCTGACGAAGGGTCTCGACCCAAAACATCACCCATTCCTTCTCTCCAGAGATGCTGCCTGCCCCGCTGAGTTTCTCCAGCATTTTGTGTCTGCCAGGGATTCTGCTTGTTGTCGTTCATTGAACAAACCCCTAACCCCTTCTCCCAAGAGCGGAAAAATGGATGGATTTGCCCCTTAAGTCCCTGTCGTTGGGCCAAGCACCATTAGATCGCAAATTTAAACTGGAAACTATTTGCAGACATTTTTTACCAGCTTCCGGCAACTTTTCGAAAATTCTGATGGGAAACGGAAGAACAGAACTGGGGGAGAAGAATACTCACCAGTCATTAACAAACTCTTGCCGTGGCCTTGCCAAATTAGTGGTCAATAATGGGTAGCTCTGTGCTGCACTCAGCTGATGGGAGTGGGGTGTAAGCTGCCAAGACTAATTCCACTCAAGACGCTTTGAAGATGATCCTGACCTTCTTTCCATCCACCCAGGCTGACTCTAGTCCTCCGAGGAATAATGCCATCTTTAACAGATTGTACAGAATTCAAAGCAATCCGCAGTGCATAAAGCTCTTCGAGAGAGGAAGTGAACTTTGACTAAAAATATTTTATTCTTAAAAATGGTGCTGCCTTCCTCCCACCCCTTCTCTCCCCTCCCACTAACCAACTGTTACTCTTTCTTTCGTTTTGTTTGGAGATACAGCATGGAAACAGGCCCTTCGGCCCATCGATCACCCGGTCACTGGTTCCATCCTACACAATAGGGATGATTTACAGAAGCCAATTAACCTACAGACC
The DNA here is from genome assembly GCA_035221665.1 of Okamejei kenojei. Lineage (NCBI taxonomy): Eukaryota > Metazoa > Chordata > Chondrichthyes > Rajiformes > Rajidae > Okamejei > Okamejei kenojei. The sequence continues at coordinate 39,851,731 of CM069149.1, forward strand.
TGCACATCTTTCGAGTGTGGGAGGAAACCCAAGCGGTCACGGTGGAGAACGGACAAACTCCGAACAGACTCCGTAGTCAGGATCGAACCTGGGTCTCCGGCGCTGTAAGGCAGCAACTCTACCGCTGTGCCACTGCGCTGTCCCTTTCTGCTGAGGAAGGTATAAGCAGCCAAGTAATAATCAGAGGGGTGGGAAGCTGCCAGAACCAACATAAACTATCACTGTGGTCTGCTTAATTGTAATCACATACAGTCTTTTTGCTGTCTGGATACCACGCAACAAAAAGCTTTACACTGTCCCTCAGTGCATGTGAGAATAATAAAGTACACTAAACTAAATGGTCTGAAGAAGGGTCCCGACCCGAAACGCCTTCTGTCCATTCCCTCCACAGATACTGCCTGACCCGTTGAGTTCCTCCAGCAGTTTTGTGTTTTGCTCAGGATACCAGCATCTGCAGTTCCTTGCATCTACGAATCAGCATGGGTCAGTTTGATCACTGACTTGAATGCATGGCTCAAAGACTGGTGCAGGAGAATTTGCGGACATTTTACGGTCTGCTAGCAGCTGAACTCGGGAAAGGGGAAGGTGGGAAATTACCACTACACTGCTTGTCCGAATCACACTGAGACCAGCGTCCTTGTGAATCAATACAAACATACAGTAGGTCTGAGCTGGTGTCTGAAATAATGAGCAAGGCGCAGAGAACAAAGACGGACCCAAAAAGCTGGAGTAACTCAGCGGGACAGGCAGCATCTCTGGAGAGAAGGAATGGGTGACATTTCGGGTCGAGCCAATTAGAAGGTTAGAGATTCCTGAACGACACAGGTTGGTTAATTGGCTTGGTATAAATGTAAATTGTCCCTACAGAGTGTAGGATAGTGTTAAGGTGCGGATAGTGTTAATGTGCAGGACAAAGGGCCTGTTTCTGCGCTTATCCCTATATTAAATTAAACTTGGTACGATAAAGGTGATGTCAAATTGAGAGAAAAGGCATAAAATAAACTAAAGTTTAATGGCACAAGAGATGATTGGAATTTTTTTTTCCTGGAAGAGTCTCCTGGTTTTAACACAGATAGAACTTCAAATGTCAAATTAATTATTTTATTCAGACTAAACATTTACCTTGGACACATAGAATATAGAACAGTGTGAGTGTCATTGTCTGTAACTCGCTCTCACCTAGCCCACAGCTAACAATGTCCAGTTTCCTTTATCACCATTACGTTGTAGCATTTCTTTCATTCATTTGTTCTACATCTCTCCATATCACCATCTATATCTCTCGTTTTCCCTTTCCTCTGGCTCTCAGTCTGAAGAAGGGTCCCGACCCGAAACGTCACCTATTCCTATTCTCCAGAGATGCTGCCTGACCCACTGAGTTCCTTCAGCTTGTTGTGTCTATCTTCCATAGAACAGTATAGCACAGAAACAGGCCCTTCAGCCCACAATATCCGTGCTGAACATGATGCCCAGTTAAACTCATCTGCTTGAACATGATCCTTATCCCTCCATTCTCTGCGTATCCAAGGGCTTACCTTAAAGCTTCTTAAATGCCACTGTCCTATCTAGCCCTTGGAGAGATTGCAGGATAAATTTACCTGAATGTTAGACACAAAATGCTGGAGCAACTCAGCGGGTCCGGGGGCATCTCTAGAGAAAAGGAATGGGTGACGTCTCGGGGCGAGACCCTTCTTCAGACTGCTTGGACTTCAAGGACTCAGTTCAGGAGAAATTTCGCAACAAGGTTTTATTCCCTGAGATGTAAAAGGTTACGGAATGGTTTTCAAGATTTTAAATGAGATTTCTTTCACTGGGTTACTACAGAAAAATTGTTTCAGAAATCTTGAATCTAAGATTACAAAACACAGCATAGAGATTTGACACAAGGAACTGCAGATGCTGGTTTACAAAAAAAAAAAAAGACAAAGTGCTGGAGTAACTCGGCAGGTCAAGCAGCAAGCTCTGCTTGACCTTCTGAGTTACTCCAGCACTTTGTGTCTTTTTTTTGTGTCTGGAGTCTGGAGAACAGGGATAGGCAATGTTTCAGGTCAGGACACTTCTTCAGACTGAGGGGGTGGGGGGGGGGGAGAAAGAGAGAGATGGAAGAGAGGTGGGGGCAGGAGAAAACCTGGTATAAAGACAAGTTTATAGTTAGCATTTTGTATCCTAGAAACTAGGCCTGAAAGTGGATTTCACCCAGAAGGTGTTAAACTTGCCCACATTTCTATGGGAAGGGCTTCAGTAGATACAGATTACTTGTTGCTTCCCCAACCCCCACACAAGAATTCAGAGCATAAAGCAAGTTGCTGTTCTTTTGTCCCAGTGAACTACGCACACACAATGCACGCTTTATTGTATTACAAATACGCAGGTGGCGCAGTCTTTGGCATTGCCTGTTTAACAGTGCCACCCAAAGAAAATGGCACTCCTCACAGCAATAGTGCACAACCCGTGTTCCGCAGAAGATAGACGCAAAATGCTGAAGTAAGTCAGCGGGACAGGCAGCATCCTTGGATAGAAGGAATGGGTGACGTTTCGGGTCAAGACCCTTCTTCAGACTGGGGGTCAGGGGAGAGGGAGACGCAGAGATAAGGATGGGTAGGGTGTGAAAACGAGACATCAAAGGAGATGTAGGAACAAGTAAAATGTAGAACAGACCATTGTTAGCTAGGAAAAGGTGACAACAAATGACACACAGATAAAATTTAATCGGGGGGCAGTCAGACTGGTCGGAGAACTAGGGTGGGAAAGGGATGGAGAGAGAGGAAAAACAAGGGTTACTTGAAGTTAGAGAAGTCAATATTCTCACCGCTGGGGTGTAAGCTGCCTAAGCGAAATATGAGGTGCTGCTCCTCCAATTTGCACTGGGCCTCACTCTGACAGTGGGGGAGGCCCAGGACGGAAAGGTCAGTGTGGGAATGGGAGGGGGTGTTAAAATGTTCAGCCACCGGGATGATCAGGTAGGTAGGTTTAGGCAGACTGAGAGGATGTGTACTACAGATGCTGATTTACACTGAAGACAGGCACTAAAACTGGAGTAACTCAGCTGGTTAGGCAACATTTCTTTTTAAAGAACAGTTTAGATAGGCACCTGGATATGCAAGGCTTGGTGGGATATAGATTATGTGCAGGTAGATAAGAGATGGTCTTAGCATCATGTTCAGCACAGACATTGTGGGCCGAAGGGCCTCTTCCTTTGTTGTACTGTTCTATAGTCTAAGGTCCATGTTCTAAGTTTCCCTGTTAATAAAATGGCAGATATTTTCTCACATAGTCAAAATTTTCCAATACTCATTCAGTGCAGTTTCTATTTAAAATTTTAATTTAGTTTAGTTTTGAGATACAGCGTGGAACGGGCCCTTTGGCCCATTGCGTCCGCACCAATCAGCGATCCCCGCAGACTAACGCTATCCTACACGCACTAGGGCCAATTTTACAATTTTACCAAGCCAATTAGCCTACAAACCTGTACGTGTTTGGAGTGTGGGAGGAAACCAGGTATCCCGGAGAAAACCCACACAGGTCACGGGGAGACCGTACAAACTCTGTACAGACAGCACAGAGGGCAGGATCGAACCCAGGTCTATGGCGCTGTAAGGCAGCAACTCAACCGCTGCGCCACTGTGCCGGTATGGTGTTCATTGACATAAAGTAACAATTGAAAAAGATTGAAATATTTTGGAGAATAATGTTCGAAACCAAGGTGAGACGCTGGTGCGGGAGGGATTGTTCATTGAATCCAATGGGGAATTCATCAAGAGAGCTAGCCGTCTGTCTGTGTAAAGGCTGAAGTGTGGGAGACAATGTAAATGGATGAGATGTGAATACATTATGAAGGTCCAGACCTTTCTTTGACTTCTTACAAAGGGTAGTGAGGAACAAAATGGAACTGCTGAAGCCCTCGAAGCCCAGAGCGGAACAATATCTGCTCTGTTCACATTCCACACGTTGTGGGTGAAAGTCAGACAGCTCGTTCAAATGATTACAAAACACAATGTCCACTGGTTGTTTTTCTTTATTCAGCTAGAACAGCAAAGCATTTAAAACTCTTTTTTTTTTGTTTCCCCAAAACAATTCAACAGAAGTGTGCGGACATTGGTATTGTCGGACTTACAATTATCGGCCAAGTTTGGTAGCTTATATATCGATCCCCCTTTCTCTGTTCTCGTAAACCCATTTAACTAAATTAACTAAGTCTAATTGTTATGTGACAGCCTCTTAATAATCTGAATCGTGCCTGAATTTATCAGCCTTTACCTTATTTAACTTGGCATCATGTTCAGCACGGATATTGTGGGCCGAAGGGCCTGGTTCTGTGCTGGAGTTTATTTCAGTTCAGTTTCGAGACACAGCGCGGAATCAGGTCCTTCGGCCCACCAAGTCTGCATCAACCAGCGATCCCCGCACACTAACGCCATCCCACGCACACCAGGGACGAATTACATTTATACCAGGCCAATTAACCTACAAACAATACTTCTTTGGAGTGTGAGAGGAAACCGAAGTTCTCGGAGAAAACCCATACAGGTCATGGGGAGAACATACAAACTCCATACAGACAGCACCCGTAGTCAGGATCGAACCTGGGTCTCTGGCGCTATAAGGCAGCAACTCTACCGCTGCGCCACCGTGCCGCCCCTTAAGAAGCATGGGTGTGTATAGAATTGAGGAATATGACAAAGGAGATTAGCTTAACTTGGCATTGATTAATGTACTAAAGATGATCAAGAATGGGCTAAATAATCCTACTTGGGAAATTACATCAAGTTATGTTGTTACACTATTTGGAACCTGAAGTATCTCAGCCAACTTATCAGCTATCCGAAGGCCAAAATGGTCTTTCAATATGAATGTCTTTCTTCTCTAAAGTGCACGGCTGTTCTCAATGAATTCAGATTCAACGCTTCACAAAGGACCAGCAGTTCGTAAAGAAAGTGCATTGATGCGTAACACAGAAGCCTGGCCAGGCAACGGGCCAAAGGCTTGGCGATATACACCACCACTCACCAGCCGGACAATTATTCACAGTGCAAGGTTTCTACTCCGAGGAAGCCAAGTGGTTTCACTACAGACCTGGAACACACAGAACTCTGACGACATTTAGGGCCACACGGTGGCGTAGAGTTGCTGCCTCACAGCGCCTGAGACACGGGTTCAATCCTGACTACGGGTGCTGTCCGTGAGGAGTTTGTATGTTCTCCCCGTGACCTGCGTGGATTTTTTTCCGAGATCTCCGTTTCCTCCCACACTCCAAGTACGTACCAGATTGTAGGTCAACTGACTTGGTATAAATGTAAATTGTCCCCAGTGTGTGTAGGATGGTGTAAGTGTGCTGGGATCGCTGATCGGTGCGGGCTTGGCAGGCCAAAGGGCCTGTTTCCGAGCTGTATTTCTAAACTAAACATCCAACGCTGTATGCAGGCAATGCATTCCAAGCATGGGCTGGATGTTAAGACTCATTTTCATTCAGGCCCAAGAAGTTGACCATAAGGCATTGGAGCAGAATTAGGCCATTTGGCCCATCAAGTCTGCTCCGCCATTCGATCATGGTTGATCTAATGGTTTCTCTTAACCTCTAGATGGGTCTGATCCTGACCAAAATCAAATAATTGGTTTTTGCTCAGTCCTGAATTGCAGCTTTTATGTAAATATACAACTATTCTTTTGTGATAAAAGCAGATTTTTTTTTAAATTTCAAAAAATAAACCTTATCCAGAATAATATAACAAAACAATAACTGTGCAATAACTCCTCACATGTTCTCAGCATGTATACATTCAATATTGTCATACTCAGTAGTGTTTGCACCTATCTTTAAAAAAAAGATAGGGGGGCATGGTGGCCCAGCAGTAGAGTTGGTGCCTTACAGCGCTTGCCAGCCTGGGTTCGATGCCGACTGTGGGTGCCGTCTGTGCGGAGTCTGTACGTTCTCCCCATGACTGCGTGAGATTTCTCCGAGATCTTCAGTTTTCTCCCACACTCCAACGACGTACAGGTTTGTAGGTTTATTGGCTTTGGTACGAATTGTAAATGGACACTAGTGTGTGTAGGATCACTCACTGGCTTGCGTGTTGAGTAGAGCAACTACTCATGGATACAAACTGTTTTTATCCAGGAGTAGTTGCTCTACTCAACACGCAACATGTCTGGCTGTGGCAGCTTTGACAGTCCGGAGTCGCCTTCCAGAGGGAAGTGATTCAAAGAGTTTGAGGCCAGGGTGAGAGGGGTCAGAGATGATCTTGGCCGCTCGCTTCCTGGTCCTTGCAGTGTACAGTTCATTAATGGAGGGAAGGTTGCAGCCAATAACCTTCTCTGGTGATCGGACGATTCGCTGCAGCCTCCAGGTGTCGTGCTTGGTGGCTGAGCCAAACCAGACCATGATGGAGAAGGTGAGAACAGGCTCTATCTCTAAACTAAACTAAACTAAACCAAACCAAACCACTGTGTTGGAAAGAACTGCAGATGCTGGTTTAAATCGAAGATAGACACAAAATGCTGGAGTAACTCAATGGGACATGCATCTCTGGAGAGAAGGAATGGGTGACGTTTCGGGTCGAGACCATTCTTCAGATCTAAAACACTCATTGCCTCTCATGTGGCCCGCTGGGACATCCCTTCCATCGTTTGAGGGCTGATCCCGCCGCACTCAGCCCCTCAATGTCCAGCAGTGGAAGGACTCTAGAATGAAACTCGAACTCACGGTTTTTCTTCATGGCATAATTTCTTTGAAGCACAAGAGCACAGCGGGTCAGGCAACCTATCTGGAGAACACAGATCAGTGACATCACTGAACACCTTCGCTCAGTCTGCCTCGGACTACACAATCCCATGGTTGCCAAACACTTTAACTCCCCCTCCCGTTCCCACACTGACCTTTCTGTCCTGGGCCTCCTCCATTGTCAGAGTGAGGCTACATGCAAATTGGAGGAACAGCAGCTTATATTTCGCTTGGGCTGCTTACAACCCAGCGGTATGAATATTGATTTCTCTAACTTCAAGTAACCCTTGCATTCCCTCTCCCTCCAACCCTCCCCCTCACAAGTCGTCCCACTAGTTTCACTGTCGTCCTGTTGAGTTTCACTGTCAGTATAACTGTATAATCACCTACCCCGCAGCCAACAATGGACCATTGTGGGCTCCACCTTTTGTTGATTATCGTTGCTTTTTGCATATCTTTCATTCATTTGTTCTATTTATCTTCTATATCTCTTGTTTCCCTCTCCCCTGACCCTCAGTCCTAAGAAGAGCCCTCAGCCTGAAACATCACCTGTTCCTTTTCTCCAGAGATGCTGCCTGACCTGCTGAGTTACTCCAGCTTTTTGTGTCTACCTTTTTTGGATGGGTGACATTTTCTGGGGTCGGGACCCTTCTTCAGACCAAGTTACTCCAGCACTTTGTGCCGTTTTGTGTAAGCCAGCGCCTGCAGTTCCTTGTTTCTACATTGCGAGTTTGATGCTTTCTGTGCTGAAAAATCGTTTTCTCACAAGTACCCCTTCAAACCTGTGGCTAGAATGGAAGTTAGAAGCCTTGATTTTACGCATCAACATGTTCTTGTCGAAAATAGCCTGTTCATTGTGTTGAGTGGATTCTCGTTTTATTTTAAAATTCCATCGCACAACGAATATGCTAAGGAACATTTATTGCAAAGTAGTTATTTAAATGCATTGGCTCTAGCTGTCCCTATCTCAGGATGACCAAGCAGTATGAATAATATTTCTTTGAATGGCAAAAAGTGTATTTATTAGAATTCAGACTGTTTCTCATGTAAATTCAATTCTGCAGCATTTCAGTCGAGTATCATATGGGTCATAAAATGTGATAGGCAGTTTCTTCTACCAAATGAAGTCTCCTATGGTGAGCAGCTGTTCTTAAGTAATGTCTAAAATAGCGCAGCTGGGTGGAAGATACAAATTAGGGCTGAGAGGTTTAGTGATGTCTCTGACAACTAGACTAGCTGCCTGCTTTTCTCTGAGAGTCAATGGTTTGTACCTTGTTTAGTTTAGTTTAGTTCAGTTTAGTTTAGAGGTACAGCACGGAAACAGGCCCTTCGGCCCACCGAGCCCGCGCCGACCAGCGATCCCCGCACACTTACACTCTCCTGCACACACTATGAACAATTTGCGATGACACCAAGCCAATTAAACTACAAATCTGTGCGTCTTGGGAGTGTGGGAGGAAACCGGAGCACCAGGAGAAAAACCCACGCAGGTCGCGGGGAGAGCGTAGAAACTTCGTACACACGGCACGCGTAGTCAGGATCGAACCCGGGTCTTTGGCGCTGTAAGACAACAGTTCTACCACTGTGCCACCGTGCCAGCCTGTATGCATAGGAAGGAACTGTAGATGTTGGTTTACATGGAAGATAGACACGAAATGCTGGAAAAACTCAGCGGGTTAGGGCAGCATCTCTGGAGATAAGGAATATGTGACGTTTCGGGACGAAACCCTTCATCGACTAGAGCCAGGGGAGCGAAAAACTAGAGGTATGAAAAGATTCACAACAAATCAGAGCTGGTACCGATGACCAAGGATGAGTGGTGCCCACAATGGTCCATTGTTGGTCGACACAAAATACTGTAGTAACTCAGCGGGACAGGCAGCATCTCTGTAGAGAAGGAATGGGTGACCTTTCGGGCCGAGACCCTTCTTCAGAGTTACTCCAACATTTTGTGTCTACCTTTGATTTAAACCAGCATCTGCAGTCCTTTCCGACACACATGATCCATTGTTGGCTGTGGAAGAGGTGATAACGGAGAGATATATGGATGCAAACATTGGAACTGGCAGGACGACTAGGGTGGGGGAGAGGCGGAGAGAGAGGGAATGTCAGAGTGACTTGAAATTGGAGAAATCAATATCTATACCACCGAGTTGCAAGCTGCCCAAGCGAAACACGAGATGCTGTTCCACCAATTTGCGTGGGGCCAATCACTTTGACTCCCCTTCCCATTCCCATTGTGACTTTTCTGTCCTGGGCCTCCTCCACTGTCAGAGTGAGGCCAAATTGGAGAGACAATTTGGGCAGCTTACAACCCAGCAAACCTAACAGGGTTGGGACCAATTCTCTAGTTGGGTGGTGGTGCCAGCAAGGGGGCTGGTTTGCTTGCGTTTTGGGGGAAGGTTTAAATAAGGTTTACAAGGAATCTGAAGGGAGAAAAAAATAACTGGAAATAAAAGACGGTACGTGTAGGAAGGTGCTTGTTTACACCAAAGATGGACACAAAAAGCTGGAGTAACTCAATGGGGCAGGCAGCATCTACGGAGAGAAGGAATGTGTGCCATTTCTTGGAATGTATGCGGGATAGTTTTCTAAACCAACATGTAGAGGAACCAACGAGAGAGCAGGCTATTCTAGACTGGGTATTGAGTAATGAGGAAGGGTTAGTTAGCAGTCTTGTTGTGCGGGGCCCCTTGGGCAAGAGTGACCATAATATGGTTGAGTTCTTCATTAGGATGGAGAGTGACATAATTAAGTCAGAAACAAGGGTTCAACAAAGGTAACTTTGAAGGTATGAGACGTGAATTGGCCAAGATAGACTGGCAAGTGATTCTTAAAGGGTTGAGAGTGGATATGCAATGGAAGGTATTTAAAGACTGCATGGATGAACTACAACAATTGTCCATTCCAGTTTAGCAAAAGAATAAATCAGGGCAGGTAGTGCATCCATGGATAACAAGGGAAATCAGGGATAGTATAAAAAGAAAAGATGAAGCATACAAATTAGCCAGAAAAAGCAGCCTACCAGAGGACTGGGAGATATTCAGAGTCCAGAGGAGGACAAAGGGCTTAATTAGGAAAGGGAAAATAGATTATGAAAGAAAACTGGCAGGGAACATAAAAACTGACTGCAAAAGTTTTTATAGATATGTGAAGAGAAAGAGATTAGTTAAAACAAATGTAGGTCCCTTGTAGTCAGAAACAGGTGAATTGATCATGGTGAACAAGGACATGGCAGACCAATTGAATAACTACTTTGGTTCTGTCTTCACTAAGGAAGACATAAATAATCTGCCGGAAATAGCAGGGGACCGGGGGTCAAATAAGGTGGAGGGACTGAGTGAAATCCAGGTTAGCCGGGAAGTGGTGTTGGGTAAATTGAATAGATTAAAGGCCGATAAATTCCCAGGGACAGATAGTCTGCATTCCAGAGTACTCAAGGAGGTAGCCACAGAAATAGTGGAATGCATTAGTGATAATTTTTCAAAACACCTTAGTTTCTGGAGTAGTTCCTGAGGATTGGAGGGTAGCTAATGTAACCCCACTTTTTAAAAAAGGAGGGAGAGAGAAAACGGGGAATTACAGACCAGTTAGTCTAACATCGGTAGTGGGGAAACTGCTAGAGTCAGTTATTAAAGATGGGATAGCAGCACATTTGGAAAGTGGTGAAATCATTGGACAAAGTCCACATGGATTACGAAAGGTGTCTGACGAATCTTATAGGATTTTTCGAGGATATAACTAGTAGTGTGGATAGGGGAGAATCAGTGGATGTGTTATATCTGGACTTTCAGAAGGCTATCGACAAGGTCCCACATAAGAGATTAGTATACAAACTTAAAGCACACGGTATTGGAGGTTCAGTGTTGATGTGGATAGAGAACGGGATGGCAAACAGGAAGCCAAGAGTAAGAGTAAATGGGTCCTTTTCAGAATGGCAGGCAGTGACTAGTGGAGTACTGCAAGGCTCAGTGCTGGGACCCAGCTATTTGCAATATATATTAATGATTTGGACGAGGGAATTGAATGCAACATCTCCAAGTTTGCGGATGACACGAAGCTGGGGTGCAGTGTTAGGTGTGAGGAGGATGCTAGGAGATTGCAAGGTGACTTGGATAGGCTGGGTGAGTGGGCAAATGCATGGCAGATGCAGTAAAATGTGGATAAATGTGAGGTTATCCACTTTGGTGGCAAAAACAGGAAAGTAGACTATTATCTGAATGGTGGCCGATTAGGAAAAGGGGAGATGCAACGAGACCTGGGTGTCATGGTACACCAGTCATTGAAAGTAGGCATGCAGGTGCAGCAGGCTGTGAAGAAAGCGAATGGTATGTTAGCATTCATAGCAAAAGGATTTGAGTATAGGAGCAGGGAGGTTCTACTGCAGTTGTACAGGGTCTTGGTGAGACCACACCTGGAGTATTGCTTACAGTTTTGGTCTCCAAATCTGAGGAAATACATTCTTGCCATAGAGGGAGTACAGAGAAGGTTCACCAGACTGATTCCTGGGATGTCAGGACTTTCATATGAAGAAAGACTGGATAGACTTGGCTTGTACTTGCTAGAATTTAGAAGATTGAGGGGGGATCTTATAGAAACTTACAAAATTCTTAAGGGGTTGGATAGGCTAGATGCAGGAAGATTGTTCCCGATGTTGGGGAGGTCCAGAACAAGGGGTCACAGTCTAAGGATAAGGGGGAATTCCTTTAGGACCGAGATGAGGAAAACATTTTTCACACAGAGAGTGGTGAGTCTCTGGAATTCTCTGCCACAGAAGGTAGTTGAGGCCAGTTCATTGGCTATATTTAAGACGGAGTTAGATGTGGCCCTTGTGGCTAAAGGGATAAGCAGTATGGAGAGAAGGCAGGTACAGGATACTGAGTTGGATGATCAGCCATGATCACATTGAATGGCGGTGCAGGCTCGAAGGGCCGAATGGCCTACTCCTGCACCTATTTTCTATGTTTCTATGTTGCTATGAGACCCTCCTTCAGACTGAAATTCACATGAACGGAAAACGAGTGATATAGAGGATGATGTGGAGAGATATAGAACAATGAATGAAAGATATGCAGAAGAGTAATGACGATAAAGGAAACAGGTCATTGTTAACTGTTTGTTGGGTGAAAACAAGAAGCTGGTGCGACTTAGGTGATGGAGGGATGGAGAGAGAGAAGGAATGCCAGAGTTAATTAAGTTAGAGAAATCAATATTCATACCACTGGGCTGTAAAAGATTATAGACAGATAGACGCAACATGCTGGAGTAACTCAGTAGGACAGGCAGCATCTGTGGGTAGAAAAAGATGGGCGATGTTTCAGGTCACTGCCTGCCCCACTGAGTTACTCCAACATTTTGTGTCTACCTTCGGTGCAGTCGAGCATCCTTCCTATACACAAAATATGATAGTTGAGATGAAGGGGTAATCAGGAAGGCAAAAGCATTAGTGCAGGTGATCGACAAAAAGTAATGATAACCAAAGTGTGTGAGTGTATTAGGGAAGGGCAGAGCACTCAGGAATGAGTCAAGAGACAAGTGTCTAACTTCTAGTAAGCCTTGCATCCCCTGTCTCTCCATCCCTGGTGGTCATCCTAGTTTCACTGTCGTCCAGTTGAGATTCACTGTCGGTATAAGTGTATAATCACCTACCCCACAGCCCACAATGGATCATTGTGGACTCCACAATTCCTTGATCATCGTTGTTTTTTGCATACCTTTCATTCATGTGTTCTATTTACCTTCTATGTCTCTCGTTTCCCTCTCCCCGACTCTCAGTCTCAAGAAGGGTCACGACCCGAAACGCCACCCATTCTTTTTCTCCAGAGATGCTGCCGTATGAGAACCCGTTGCATTCCCCCAGCTTTTTGTGTTTATCTTCGGAGTAAACCAGCATCTGCAGTTCCTTCCTACCCAAGAGCCAAGAGCGTTTCATTGTCACACAATCAGACAGCCCGCAAGGGCAGGAGTGAACTCTGGTCCCTGGCGCTGTGAGGCAGCTGCTCTGCCAGCTGTGCCACCTTAAAGAGCAGTGAGGGACGCTGAAGGGTCCATCGGAAAGCAGCCTCTTTTAAATCTCGTGTCGTGTATTGACTGGATGAATTAATGGTCTTTGAGGAAAGGAGGCTGCTGAAACAGGTGATCACTGCACGGCAGAATATCTAATTCAGTTTGAGTGGGAGACCTACCCTTCACCTAACACGCTTGGCTCTGAAACTGATGTTCTCAGTTTAAATAAACGCATTTATAATGGTGTGGAGGCAGAGTTGGTTAAAGTGGATCGGGAAAAAGGATGAAGAGGGGTAATACAACCGTGGCAGGCACTTAAGATGTTCCATAAATCTCAGCAGATGTATCTTCCAGTGAGAAAACTGGGTTGTCTAAGGCATCGTTTTACAGTAAGAATGTGATTGGAGTTCTGAACAGCACCAATTAATGCACCATCTTACATTCCCATGGCATACCTGAGACTGCACCTTTTCATCCTCCTATTGCTGTCTTCTTCACATTTTATAGAGAGTCCCTGCTGTAATGCATATAGTGAAGTCTTAGCAAGAAGTTATCCTTCATCCTGCGGGGTCCAGAATACCCTTGTGTCTCAGCTATATATAGTGCTTGTGCAGACCTGTTATAAGAGGTGATATAAGCACGACATCTTCAAGCTTCAAAAGATATAACTCTTTTTAATGTGTTGAACTTTTCAATGTTATGGAGCTCTGGGCCTTTCTAAGTAAAGTGCCCCTTTGCAATCAGACTTGAATGCTCAGCAGAACGACTTTCATCACTTCTAGTCGGGTGCACGGTGACGCAGCGGTAGAACAGCTGCCTCGCAGCGCCAGAGACCCAGGTTCCGTCCTGACCATGGGCGCTGTCTGTACGGAGTTTTTACGTTATCCCTGTGACTGCGTAGGTTTTCTCTGGGTGCTCCAGTTCCCTCCTACATTTCATAGACGTGCAGGTTTGTAGGTTAACTGGCTTCTGTAAACTGTCCCTAGTATGTTCGATAGAACTAGTGAACGGGGTGATCGCTGATCGGCGAGGACTCGGTGGGCCCTAGGGGCCTGTTTCCACACTGCATCTTTAAACTAAACTAGTCATATCTGTATTCATTAGAGTTTTGTATTTCAGTGAACATCTTTTGCCATTTTCCTTTTTCATTTTTAAATGTTAATATGCAAGAATTCATTACCACTGGGCCATTATTGCTCCTATTAGGCTTATCTTAAGTGCACAATTACTTTATACTACATTAATTGAGGATTTTTAGTGTACAATGACATTCTGTGTACAATTACCTTTCACTGGCTAATTGAGGATTTTTCCTTGACGCAACTAATCATTTAGTTTTAGCTTCCGTTTGAGTTTAGTTTAGTTTAGTTTGGTTTAGTTTAACTTAGTTTAGTGATACAGCATGGAAACAGGCCCACAGCCCACTGAGACTGCGCCGACCAGCGACCACCCCTTCACTAATTCTATCCTTCTATCAAGGGACAATTTCCAGAAGCCAATTAACCTACAAGCCTGAAAATAGACGCAAAAAGCTGACGAAAGGTCTCGACCCGAAACGTCCCCCATCCCTGTCCTGCTGAGGTACCCCAGCATTTTGTATCCATCTTGTATGATGCTAAGTCTCTAAAATTAAAAGCATGCCATTTCTATTCCGTCAAATTGAACAAATGCTGCCTTTCCTTTGTGAGTCAGTAGAGTTAGGTTGTTGTGCTGGCTGGGAGAAGCAAGAAGGAACAAAATGGCTGCAGAGGTACAGCACCTTCCCTAACAGGACATTGCAACCACTTTACGACCAATTAAGCCCTCTCTGAGATATGGTCACCTTTGTGCAGAAAGACGTACAGCAGACAATTTACATAATGCAAGGTCTCAAAACAGCAATGTGATAATGTCAATGCAATCTGTTGAAATGTTGCCTCAGGAATTAATGTAGAGCAAAACACCAGAGAGAAATCCTCTGCTCTACACTAATTCTTGGAGTTTTTAACAACCAGCTAACCTGCCAGGCTGGGTCTCTGTTAAATGCCTCATCCGGAAGATGGCATCTGTGTGAATACCTTCTTATCACCAGCTATAGAGTGGTCCTGAGCTACCATCTACCTGAATGAAGTCCTTGGACTATCTTTACCGAACTTTACTGGGTTTTATCTTACACTAAACGTTATTCCCTTTATCCTGTATCTGCACACGTGAATGGTTCCATTGCTATCTTTAGACAATATGACAATAGACAATAGACAATAGGTGCAGGAGTAGGCCATTCAGCCCTTCGAACCAGCACCGCCATTCAATATGATCATGGCTGATCATCCCCAATCAGTACCCCGTTCCTGCCTTCTCCCCATATCCCCTGACTCCGCTCTTTAAGAGCCCTATCTAGCTCTCTCTGAAAGTATCCAGAGAACCAGCCTCCACCGCCCTCTGCGGCAGAGAATTCGGCAAACTCACAACTCTCTGTGTGAAAAAATTACTAGAGCGTGGAAACAGGCCCATCGGCCCACCAAGTCCGCGCCGACCAGTGATCACCCCGTACACTAGCACTATCCTACACACACTAGGGACAATTTACAATTTTACTGAAGCAGATTATCCTACAAACCTGCACGTCTTTGGTGGAAACCGGAACACCTGGAGAAAACCCATGCGGTCACAGGGAGAATGTACAGCCAGAATGTAGTCAGGATCGAACCAGGATGTCTGGCGCTGTAAGGCAGAAATGCTACAGCTGCATCATTGTGTCGCCCCTCTATCATTCCATAACATGTATAGTCTTTTCGCTGACTGGATAAACACAGCAAAAAACGCTTTTCACTGTGCCTCAGTAACGTGGCAATAAATGAACTAAACTGCACAAACAGGCTTGCAGATGAAGTTAAGTTCCTAGCATGGGACTTGAACTCGGAGGCACAGTCACTGTCATAAACAAATGGAGTGAAGAAATAAGAACATCCAAGAAGTTACCAAAAACTGCCAACAAAATGCAAACTGAAAGAGAGGAAAAACATTCACACTTATCTTGAAGAAGTGTCTGAAGAAGTGTTCTGACCTGAAACGTCACCTATCCATTCCCCCCACAGATGCTGCCTGACTAACTGAGTTCCTCCAGTACTTTTTGTTTTGCTCAAGATCTGCAGTTTCTTGTGTCTCCAGGCATGCCCTGCAATGTTTGATAAACACTGATTTGCACATACAGTGGCTTACAAAGGTTTTCATACCCCTTGAACATTTCCACATTTTGTCACGTTACAACCACAAACGTAAATGTATTTTATTGGGATTTTATGTGATAGACCAACACAAAGTGGCGCATAATTGTGAAGTGGAAGGAAAATGATACATGGTTTCATTCAAATTTTTTTACAAATAAAAAACTGAAAAGTGTGGCGTTCAAAAGTATTCAGCCCCCTTTACTCTGATACCCCTAAATAAAATCCAGTGCAACTAATTACCTTCAGAAGTCACCTAATTAGTAAATAGAGTCCACTTGTGTGTAATCTAATCTCAGTATAAATACAGCTGTTCTGTGACGGCCTCAGAGGTTTGTTAGAGAACAAATAGCAGCATGAAGCCCAAGGAACACACCAGACAGGTCAGGGATAAAGTTGTGGCGAAGTTTAAACAGGGTTAGGTTATAAAAAAATATCCCAAGCTTTGAACATCTCACGGAGCACTGTTCAATCCATCATCCGAAAATGGAAAGAATATGGCACAACAGCAAACCTACCAAGACATGGCCGTCCACCTAAACTGACAGGCCGGGCAAGGAGAGCATTGATCAGAGAAGCAGCCAAGAGGCCCATGGTAACTCTGGAGGAGCTGCAGAGATCCACAGCTCAGGTGGGAGAATCTGTCCACAGGACAACTATTAGTCGTGCACTCCACAAATCGTGCCTTTATGGAAGAGTGGCAAGAAGAAAGCCATTGTTGAAACAAAGCCATAAGAAGTCACGTTTATATATCATATCTATATAACAGTATTCTTAATAGAGAATTGCCTTCAACAGAGACATTTAGAAAAGACTGGGAAAATTATTTAATGATAATATTTTCTAAAGAAACATGGGAGAGGTATTTGATACATATATAACCATATAACAATTACAGCACGGAAACAGGCCCTCTCGGCCCTTCCAGTCCGTGCCGACCATTTGTTTTACCCTAGTCCCATCTATCTGCACTCAGACCATACCCCTCCATTCCCTTCCCGTCCATATACCTATCCACTTTACTTTTAAATGTTAAAATCGATCCTGCCTCCACCACTTCTGCTGGAAGCTCATTCCACACAGCCACCACCCTCTGAGTAAAGAAGTTCCCCCTCATGTTACCCCGAAACTTCTGTCCCTTAATTCTCATGTTTCAATCTTCCCTACCGTCAATGGGAAAAGCTTATCCACGTCAACTCTGTCTATCCCTTTCATCATTTTAAAGACCTCAATCAAGTCCCCCCTTAACCTTCTGTGCTCCAAAGAATAAAGACCTAACTTGTTCAACCTTTCTCTGTAACATAGTTGCTGGAACCCAGGCAACATTCTAGTAAATCTCCTCTGTACTCTCTCTATTTTGTTGACATCCTTTCCTATAATTAGGCGAGCAAAATTGTACACCATACTCCAGAATTGGTCTTACCAATGCCTTGTACAATTTTAACATTACTTCCCTACTCCTATATTCAATGCTCTGATTTATAAAGGCCAGCACACCAAAGGCTTTTTTACCATCCTATCTACATGCGATTCCACCTTCAGGGAACTATGCACAGTTATTCCTAGATCTCTCTGTTCCACAGCATTCCTCAATTCCCCACCATTTACCATGTATACATAAATGTTCGATTAACTCTAGACATAATTTAATTCAATTTAAAATATTACACAGACTATATTATTCAAAAGTTAAGTTGAATAAATTTTATTCAAATATCTGACCAATTTGTGATAAATGTATTTCTCAAAATGTCAATCTTACACACTCTTTCGTTTCTTGCATAAAACTTCAAAGTTTTTGGTGTGATATATTTGATATATTCACTAGTTTATTTAAGATAAAAATGGAACCTAGCACGGAAATGATTATCTTTGGGGATGTAAATAAATTAAATATATCCCAAATCTCATTTTTTAATTATGGTTTAATAATAGCGAAAAAACTCATACTTAAATTTTGGAAAAAGGCTACTATACCAACACTCAAAATGTGGATTGGTAATATGTTGGAAACAGCACATTTGGAAGAAATGAGACTCCTCCTAATAGGAAAAAAAGACCAATTCTTAACGAGTTGGTCTCCATTTATTGACCTTGTGGAATTATGCGGTGTAATATCATCATAAAATTAAAAATTCTGGGTTTGACTGAAAATTGATTAAGAATATTTATAAAAAAACATCGACTGGTTACGTGGGAGAATCTCCTTTCTGCTTTGCTTTCTCACATTTCTTTCTTCACTCTACACTCACTTGTCTATTCTTCACTCTTCACTACTTCTTTCTTTCTCATTTCTTTCTAAAAAAAAATGTTTTAAAGAAAAGGGAGTTGTACAAATAATGTTTTAATAATTCTGGGAACCTGTAAAAAGGTACCATTAATATGTAATATACTTACTTCTAATAAATATAATTAAAAAAAAAAAAAATAGTCCCGTTTGCAGTTTTCCACAAGCCATGTGGGGGACACAGCAAACATATGGAGGAAGGTGCTCTGGTCTGATGAGACCAAAATTGAAGTTTTTGGCCTAAATGCAAAACGCTATGTGTGGCAGAAAACTAACACTGCAAATCACCCTGAACACACCATCCCCACTGTGAAACGTGATGGTGGCAGCATCATGCTGTGGGGATGCTTTTCTTCAGCAGGGACAGGGAAGCTGGTCAGAGTTGATGGGAAGATGGATGGAGCCAAATACAGGGCAATCTTGGAAGAAAACCTGTTAGAGTCTGCAAAAGACTTGAGACTGGGGTAGAGGTTCACCTTCCAGCAGGACAACGACCCTAAAAATACAGCCAGAGCTACAATGGAATGGTTTAGATCAAAGCATATTCATGTGTTAGAATGGCCCAGTCAAAGTCCAGACCTAAATCCAATTGAGAATCTCTGGCAAGACTTGAAAATCGCTGTTCACAGACGCTCTCCATCTAATCTGACTGAGTTTGAGCTATTTTGCAAAGAAGAATGAGCAACATTTTCAGTCTCTAGATGTGCAAAGCTGGTAGAGACATACCCCAAAAGACTTGCAGCTGTAATTGCAGCGAAAGGTGGTTCTACAAAGTATTGACCCAGGGGGGCTGAATCCTTTTGCACGCCACACTTTTCAGTTTTTTATTTTTAATAAAATTTGGAAACCATGTATCATTTTCCTTCCACTTCACAATTATGACCACTTTGTTTTGGTCTATCACATAATATCCCAATAAAATACATTTACGTTTGTGGTTGTAACGTGACAAAATGTGGAAAAGTTCAAGGGGTTTGAAAACTTTTGCAAGCCACTGTACCATCGCAATGTTTCAGAAATATTTAGACAGGTACATGGATTGGACAGGTTTCGAGGGATACGTGCCAAGGCAGGCAAGGGAGACGAGACATGTAGATGGGACATGTTGGTCGTTGTGGGCAAGTTGGGCCGAAGGGCCTGTTTCCTCACTGTATGACACTATAACTCTATCTGAAGTAAAAATAGAAACAGAATGGTCTTTGAATTTTAATAAACAAGTGAGAGGGAACAAGAAGAGTTCATAAGTGATATGAGCAAAATTAGGCCATTTGGCCCATCAAGTCTACTCCGCCATTCAATCATGGCTGATCTATCTCTCCCTCGCAGCCAAAATCTGCTGCCTTCTCCCCATAACCCTTGACAGAGAGAGCAAATGAAGAAGGGGGATAGATACTTTTTTGGAGTTGATGTATTTTACAACCTCTCTTTAATTTAAAAATAGATTTAATTCATTTTATTTTAAATTGATTTCCAGAGATCACATTCGAATGCATTGACCCGAATTTCAGGCCACATCAACAAGCTCAGTTGCAAACATGTAGTCAAAGGCTTGAGTCCTCAGGCACTGAAATCATGCTATTGATTTTACAACTGACCTACATTTAACCAGCTCGCTGGCGTCATGGATCATTGTCTTTTCTGTGAAACTAGACAGCGGAATTTAGAATTACACTCCTGGGTCAATGTGAAAACGCCGTTTGGAATGAAGTCTGCCCGATTCATCCTTATGGTTCAGAGTTCACGGGAATCAACAATCAACAAGTGCCTAATTTGTTTGTTTAGTTTGGAGAGATACAGTGTGGAAACATGCCCTTCGGCCCATCAACTCCCTGCCGGCCAGTGATCCCCACACGGTAATACTGTCTTACGCACACTAGGGACAATTGAGTTCTACCGAAGCCAATTAACCAACAAACTTGAACGTCTTTGGAGTGTGGGCGGAAACCGGAGCGCCCGGAGAAAACCCACACGCGTCACGGTCGGGGAGGATGAACAAATTCTGCCCAGAGAGCACCCGTAGTCAGGATCGGCGCTGTAAGGCAGCAACTCTACCGCTGCGCCACTGTGTTGCCCTGATTATAGGAGCTTAAATAGATGATAAGATCATACAACAGATGCAAGACCGATCAGCGCATTAAACCTGCACCAATTAAGTTTACTTCTCCTTAGAGCAAAATTCTGCAGACGCTGCACAGTTGAAAAAAAGGACATTGGTTTAGTTTAGTTCATGATTTTCACGTGCACCGATGTTCAGTGCAGAACCTTTGTGAAAAGCTACTGCTGTGCCACTGTGTAGGAAGGAACTGCAGCTGCCGGTTTAAACCGAAGATAGACACAAAATGTAGGAGTAACTCAGCGGGACGGGCAACATCTCTGAAGAGAAGGAATAGATGAAGTTTTTGGGTCTGAAGAAGGGTCTTGACCCAAAATGCCACCCATTCCTTCTCTCCCGAGATGCTGCCTGTCCCACTGAGTTACTGTGCCACTGTGTCGCCCATGTCCTGATGTACTAACTGCTTCCCTTTCCACAGATGCTGCCCGACCTGCAAACTGGTTCCAGCATCTTCTGCATTTTGAAAGAATCACGAGTCACCTCCACGTATCAAAATTCAAAATTGGCCATGCGTTTGGATTTTCTACACTGCCCGTGTCTTTCAGGAATCTTTAACCTTCTACTTGGCCGCAATACTGTGTAGGAAGGAACTGCAGATGCTGGTTTAAACCAAAGATAGGCACAAAACGTTGGTGTCACTCAGCGGGTCACGCAGCATCTCTGTAGAGAAGGAATAGGCGCAGTTTCGGGTCATTTCAGACCTGCAGTCTGAAGAAGGGTCTCGACCCGAAACATCACCTGTTCCTTTTCTCCAGAGTTGCTGCCCGACCCGCTGAGTTGCTCCAGCTTTTTGTGACTGTCTACAACACTTCTTTGTTTTGCAATATCTGCAAACTTTGGAATTATGCCTTGTACAATCATGGGCAGGTTAGTAAAACGTATCGGGAGGCACAGATCTCTGGGGAACATCGCATACCCCTTACACATACCCCCTTGTCTGAACAGCAACCATTTACCACACCACTCTGCTTTCTGTCCCATAGCCAACTTTATATTCATGCAGCCACAGTGCTTTTAATCTCTGGGGCTTCAATATTGCTAACAGCTCTATTATATTGTGCTTTGTCAAATGCCATTTGAAAGTCAACTGCGTTGCACTCATCCAATCTCTCCATTACTTCATCGTAGATGAAGTTAGATATCTCCCTGGAGATATACCTAGGTGAGCCAACAGCAGTACACCTCTTTAATGGTATGAGGCACAGTGATTCAATAAGAAATGGGTTCAGGATATTTAGAATTCTGCTCGGTCTGCCTTCATCCTCTTGAGTATTTTTCTCTTGGGTGAGGGTCTCCCAAGAATTTAATCCTTAACTCTGATATTGTACAAATAGGGCACTTCGAAGCCTCACTTGTAGGAACAAAATGTTGAGAATAGGTCATAAGGTGATAAGGTCATGTGATAGGAGCAGAATTAGGCCATTTGGCCCATCGTTTACTCCACCATTCAATCATGGCTGATCTGTCTCTTCCTCCTAATCCCATCCTCCTGCCTGCTCCACATAACCCCTGATACTCATACTAATCAAAAATCCATCTATCTCAGCCTTAAAAATATCCACTGATTTGCCTCCACAGCCTTCTGTGGCAATGGATTCCACAGATTCGCCATCCTCAGATTAAAGAAATTCCACCGCATCTCCTTCCTAAAGGACGTCCTTTAATTCTGAGGCTCTGATCTCTGGTCCTAGACTTTCCCGCTAGTGGAAACATCCTCTCCACACCCAGGCTATCCAAGCCTTTCACTATTCGGTAAGCGAATCCAGGTGAATCTAGGAAGGTATTAACATTAAACCCAAAACCAGCTGCCCAACCCAGGCGACTATTTGCGTGCTGGGCACAAAGCAGATCTACAATCGCACATTACAATCGCTCCTCACTCGTAAATCTCTACTCCTACTGCAACATTTCTTGCATTAAAGGGCCTGTGCCACTTGCCGATTTTTTTTTTTCCGGCAACTGCCGGCGTCATATCAGTGTCGCCAAAAGATTTTGAACATTTCAAAATCCAGCGGCGACAAAAAAAATGTTGCGACACTTGAAAAAACAGCGCGCGTCAAGCGTCATCACGCTGCTTCACGTCTGATACGTCAGTCAATGATGCCGGCAGTCGCCGAAAAAAATCACCAAGTGGGACAGGCCCTTTACTGTGATCTTCCAGTCTCTTTAATTAGACTTTGCTGGCTTTACCTTGCACTAAACGTTATTCCCTTATCATGTATTTGTACACGGTATATGGCTCGATTGTAATTCATGTATTGTCTTTCAGCTGACTGGATAGCACACGACAAAAGCTTTTCACTGTACTCTTGGACAATAAATAAAACTGAGCTCAACTGAACTGAACATTGGCAACTAACTCCAGCTTCCTCCCACATCCCAAGGACGTGCGGGTTTGTAGGTTGATTAGGCATCTGTAAATAGCCCTGTGGGTAATGGATGCAAAAGTGACTCAACATCGAACTAGTCCATGGTCGGCATGGACTCGATGGGCCGAAGGGCCTGTTTCCATGCTGTATCTCTAAACTAAACTAAATTACCGTGGAACCATTGGGTAAAACAGCACGGAGGGAGATTTCTCAGATCACTGGCTCCTTGACAGTGCAATCTAATTTGTTCCACTTCCCTGACGTATCCCCAACACCCTGCCAATTTTTCCCTTTCAATTATTTATCCAATTCTCTTATGAGCATTATAATTGAATCTTATTCCATCGTCCTTTCAGGCAGAACATTGACAATCCATAATAACAATTTGCTGGCTAAAACAACGTTCCCTTAGCCTACCTTTGTTTTTTTTTCCAATTAACGTTAAAGTCTGTCCTTCAGCTCTGGACTCCTCTGCCCTTTGGAAACGCTTCCTCTTTGTGATCACTTTACAATCAGTATCTTTGTTATTCAAGCCCATCACACACTCTACACAATGAGTTTTCTTTCCTTGGTTACATTCCTGCCTCCATGTTGTGTTTTATTGATTCATTTATTTAAATATATTGCATGGAAACAGACTCTTGTGTCCTCCGAGTGTTAATATGTATGATGTCCATTAGATGGAATCTTAAAGAGAGAGCTAGATAGGGCTCTTAAAGATAGGGGAGTAAGGGGATATGGGGAGAAGGCAGGAACGGTGTACTGATTGGGGATGATCAGCCATGATCACATTGAATGGCGGTGCTGGCTCGAAGGGCCGAATGACCCATTCCTGCACCTATTGTCTATTGAATCCTATTTGATTTCCAGCGAACTGTGGTCGCAGCCCAGACCATCACACAGGCCAACCTCCCTTCTATTGACTCAATTTATACCTCACGCTGCCTCGGCAAGGCCAGAAGCATAATCAAGGATGAGTCGCACCCTGACCGCTCCCTCTCCACCCCTCTCCCAACAGGCGAAAGGTATAGAAGTGTGAAAACGCACACCTCCAGATTCAGGGCCAGCTTCTTCCCAGCTGTTATCAGACAACTGAATCGTCCTAGCAGTGCTGAATTACAATCTACCTCTTTGTTGACCCTTGGACTGTCCTGGATCAGACTTTGCTAGCTTTACCTTGCACTAAACGTTATTCCCTTATCATGTATTTGTACACTGTAAATAAATTGATTGTAATCATGTATTGTCTCTGAACTTGAACTCAGTATATCCCATGGATATGGATATCTCTGTCCACAATAATGGGCAAATCCAAATAGCATATGCTGCTGTAGGCTGCTGCATTTCCATCAACGACTTTCTACACTATATAAGCAATTTTTAAAGATAATTGAATTCAGTAAAATATGTGCAGATTATTGTCTATTAGGATGCTGTCACTGTGTAGATGGCCCTTGCATCTCTGTTCTCCAATTCTGCCATTTTGATTGCATCTGGAGATATGTTTGAGAGTTGTACTCTTTTTGACCAAGTGGAGTAAATCATCAACGGTGCAAAGTGGCGTCAATGTCAATTCAATAGACAATAGGTGCAGGAGGAGGCCATTCGGCCCTTCGAGCCAGCACCGCCATTCAAAGTGATCCTCATTGAATATTAGGATAGTGCTTTAATCCTTTTTTAATTGCTCCGGCTATTACCAAATTGGGCGGCACAGCGGCGCAGCAGTAGAGTTGCTGCCTTACAACGCCAGAGACAACGGGTTCGATCCTGACTACGGGTGCTGTCTGTGTGGAGTTTGTGCGTCCTCCGTATTGTTGCATGAGTTTTCCCCGGTTGCTCCTGTTTCATCCCACATTCCAAAGACATGCACGTTTGCAGGTTAATTGGCTTTGATTGAAAATCGTAAAAATGTTCCTGTTGTACAGGATAGTGCAGGTGTACGGGGATCGCTGGTCAGCGCAGACTCGGTGGGCCGTTGAGCCTCTTTCCTGCCTGTGTCTCTAAACTAAACTAAACTAAACTAAACTAATAACGTGGAATAAAGCTGATTGAAGGATGAATGCTAGTTCTAGCAGGGAACACTTTCTTTGATGAATGACACGGAACTTAAGTTTAGTTTAGTTTAGAGATACAGCGTGGAAACAGGCTGGTTGTCTACCCTATCTGGGTCCTCATAATTTTACTTCTCCTAAGTCTCCCCACAGCTTCCAGCGCACAGAGACATGGGGATTTGTAGGTTAATTGGCCTCTGTCAACTGCCCCTGGTATGTAGGGTGTGGTTGCAAAACTGGGATAACATCGAACTGGTGTGAACGGGTGGTCGATGGTCAGTGTGAATTAGGTGGGCCGAAGGGCCCGTTTCTAAACTGTATCTTTCAACCAATTGATCCATTTAAAAAAAAAAGGATTTTAGAGATTTAGATATAGGCCCAGCGGTCCAATTCCCAGTATCCGTGCCAACCAGCGATCCCTGTACACCAGCAGGAACAATTTACAATCTTTACCTAAGCCAATTAACCTACAAACCTGTATGTATTTGGAGTGTGAGAGGAAACTGGAGCACCCGGAGAAAATCCATGTGGTCACGGGGAGAACGTGCAAACTCCTTACAGGCAGCACCCATAGTCAGGATCGAACCCAGGTCTCCGCCACTGTTAGGAAACAACCCTGCCGCTGCGCCACCGTGCCGTCCCTTCTTCTTTTAAATTCTGCACACCTCAAGCAGAGGAAACATGAATCCTCTCGAGCCCTTTAAGAGGTGAAGGAGTTAACTTGAAACATTAAAGCCTTTAATAGTAACTACTCACGAAAAAGAAATGGAATTATAAAAATAGATTCAGCTGACAGCTTTATCAATGTGTTAAAATGCACGCTTCAATGACCCAGATAGAATCTATCTCTTAACGAATCTTTCTGGAGATGTTCAGAAGAGAGTCAATGACATTAGACCAATGTTGTGTGAAGTTAGAATTGGTTGAAACCATTCTTATGGCTGCTCCAGAACAAGAATGTCTCCACTGCAATGTTGGACCCATTACTGATGGATGAGTAATATAAATAAAGCATAAGCCTAGAAAGTGCCATCACTTCCCATTGCCTCATTTAAAAAGAGATGAAAAAGCATTTTATCGGGATGCATCACAGCACGGTTTGGGAACAGCTCCGTCCAAGACCGCAATAAATTGGACGCTGCCCAGACCATCACTCAAAGCGACCTCCCTTCCATTGGCTCCATTTACACCTCACGCTGCCTCAGCCAGGCCAGCGGCATCATCAAGGACGAGTCGCACCCCGGCCGCTCCCCTCTCCCAACGGGCACAAGGTGTAGAAGTGTGGAAACGCACACCTCCAGATTCAGGGGCAGTTTCTTCCCAGCTGTAATCAGGCAACTGAGCCATCCTACCAGCAACTAGAGAGCAGTCCTGAACTACAATCTACCTAAGTGGTCACCCCCAGGCTATCATTGATTGGACTTTACCTTGCAATTCTTGATTAGCACGGGTGACAGCGGTTATGGGGAGAAGGCAGGAGAATGAGGTTGAGGGGGAGAGTTAGATCGGCCATGATCAAATGGCGGAGTAGACTTGATGGGCGAAATGGCCTAAATTCTGCTCCTATCACTTATGAACTAAATGTTATTCACATTATTCCCTTCATCGTGTATCTGTGCACTGTGGATGGCTCGATTGTAATCATGTATTGTCCGCTGACTGGTTAGCACGCAACAAAAAGCTTTTCACTGGATGTCTGTCCACATGGCGGTAAACTAACTACTCGGACTCAAACTCTCTCTTCACTCCTTAAATTTCACATGCGATTCATTTTAGCACAGACTGTGGTCACTCAAACTCAGATCTGGTGAGAACCGTCCTTTCTTTGTGCCCGAGTAATTCGTGCTGGAAACACTAAAGCAGCCAGAGACACCCACTCGCGCAGGCAGAAAGCTTCTTTGTGCAAGCTAACTGCACAACAGGAACGCAATGTTCAACCACAGTCAGAGAATACTCGCGGAAAATGCCATGGGCACGGCTAAATAAGTTTTGTTCATGGATGCGACTCAATAGCACAATAAAAAACGCCACTGTTCCACAACAGCAAGTGGAAAATGTGTGTCAAGATAAGGCGGCATTTTGCAGTAATTCACAAATATAGGGATGTGGAAAAGAGAGAAGGCTATTCAGCCCATAGAGTCATACAGTGCGGAAACAGGCCCTTCGGCCCAACTCGCCCACCCCAACCAACATGTCCCATCTACACCAGTCCCACCTGCCTGCGTTTGGCCCATATCCCTCTAAACCTGTCCTGTCCATGTACCTGTGCAAATGTTTCCTAAATGTTGCGAAAGTACCTTCCTTAACTACCGCCTCCAGTAGCTCGTTCCATACTGTATCTCTGTGTGAAAAAGTTACCCCTCAAGGTTCCTATTAATTCTTAACTCCGTCACCTTAAACCTATGTCCTCTGGTTCTTGATTCCCCTAGTGTGCATCTACCCGATCTATTCCTCACACGGACAAGATCACCCCTCGTCCTCCTGAGCTCCAAGGAATAGAGTCCTAGCCTGCTCAACCTCTCTCTATAGCTCAGGCCCTCGTGTCCTGGCAACATCCTGGTAAAGCTCCTCTGCATTGTTTCCAGCTTCCAGCCTATGCTATCCAAAGTGACTTAACTCCATGTAATTATCTTCTGTTGCTTAGTTTAAAGATACAGCATGGAAACAGGCCCTTCGGCCCACAGAGTCCTCGCAGACCAGTGATCACTCGTTCACAGTAATTCCATGTTAACCCACTTTTGCATCCACTCGCTACACTCTAGGGGCAATTCACAGAGGCAAATTAACCTACTCAGCCGCACGCCTTTGGGATGTGGGAGGAAACCGGAGCACTTGGAGGAAACCCACCTGGTCACAGGGAGAATGTACAAACTCTACACAAACAGAATCTGATGTCAGGATTGAACCTGGGTCACTGGCGTTGTGAGATAGCAGCTCTACCAGCTGCGCCACTGTGTTGCCTACCTTGTGATCAGATACTCTTGCTTAACAACAATTGTTAAATATTAGAACTAAAAGCAACAGCAGACCCAGTTCAGGTTACCATTTCCACGTGAGAGCTCCATATTCCTCCCCTCTACTCCGTTCCACCTGTCCGCAGTTCCACGTGAGAGCTCCATATTCTTCCTCTCTACTCCGTTCCACCTGTCCGCAGAAAGGTCCGCAAAAAACCCGAGGAGGACCAATATCCTGGCAGGGAGATTTGCAAAGGCTACTGGGGAGACTTTAAACTAGAAAGGCTGGGGTGAGGGACTCGGGTAGAGGGGGCTAGGGGACAGGGTGTGGGGCAAGAGGCAGAGAAGGGAAGCACTCGGACCCAAAATGTAGGCGAGAAAGAGGAAAAAGATAATTGACAGAGAATAAGGGATGGTGGGTTTCTAAAATGTGTATATTTTAAATCTAGGAGCATTGTAAGAAAGGTGGATGAATTTAGAGCCTGGATGATCAGATTTTGTTGCCATGATCATATTGAATGGCGGTGCAGGCTCGAAGGGCTGAATGGCCTACTCCTGCACCTAATTTCTATGTTTCTATGTTTCTATGATTGACACCTGAAAATATGAAGTTGTGGCAATCAGTGAAACATGGTCTTGAATTTTTTGAAGCGGCAACTAGGGAAATTGATGAGGGTAAAGCAATAAAGTGGATGTTGTCTATATGGATTTCTGTAAGGCCTTTGACAAGGTTCCCCATGGAAGGTTGGTTAAGAAGGTTCAATCTTTGGGTGTTAATGGCGGAGTAGCAAGATGGCTTCAACAGTGGCTGAATGGGAGATGTCAGAGAGTAATGGTGGATGGCTGTTTGTCAGGTTGGAAGCCGGTGACCAGTGGGGTGCCTCAGGGATCTGTGTTGGGTCCACTGTTGTTTGTCATGTACATCAATGATCTGGATGATGGGGTGGAAAATTGGATAAGTAAGTATGCAGATGATACTAAGATAGGTGGTGTTGTGGATAATGAAGTAGATTTTCAAAGTCTACAGAGAGATTTGGGCCATTTGGAAAAGTGGGCTGAAAGATGGCAGATGGAGTTTAATGCTGTTAAGTGTGAAGTGCTACATCTTGGCAGGACAAATCAAAATAGAAAGACCTATGGTAAATGGTAGGGAATTGAGGAATGCTGTGGAACAGAGGGATCTAGGAATAACTGTGCATAGTTCCCTGAAGGTGGAATCGCATGTAGATAGGGTGGTAAAGAAAGCCTTTGGTGTGCTGGCCTTTATAAATCAGAGCATTGAATATAGGAGTAGGGAAGTAATGTTAAAATTGTACAAGGCATTGGTAAGACCAATTCTGGAGTATGGTGTACAATTTTGGTCGCCTAGTTATAGGAAGGATGTCAACAAAATAGAGAGAGTACAGAGGAGATTTACTAGAATGTTGCCTGGGTTCCAGCAACTATATTTACAGAGAAAGGTTGAACAAGTTAGGTCTTTATTCTTTGGAGCGCAGAAGGTTAAGGGGGGACTTGATTGAGGTCTTTAAAATGATGATAGGGATAGACAGAGTTGACGTGGATATGTTTTTTCCCATTGAGGGTAGGGAAGATTGAAACAAGAGGGCATGACATGAGAATTAAGGGACAGAAGTTTAGGGGTAACATGAGGGGGAACTTCTTTACTCAGAGGGTGGTGGCTGTGTGGAATGAGCTTCCAGCAGAAGTGGTGGAGGCAGGATCGATTTTAACATTTAAAAGTAAAGTAGATAGGTATATGGACGTGAAGGGAATGGAGGGGTATGGTCTGAGTGCAGGTAGATGGGACTAGGGGAAAACAAATGGTTGGCACGGACTGGAAGGGCCGAGAGGGCCTGTTTCCGTGCTGTAATTGTTATATGGTTATATGGTTCCGACCTGAAATATCGTCCGTCTAATTCCCTCCATAGATGCTGCCTGATCCTCTGAGGTCGGTTTCGTTTTAGATTAGAGATACAGCGTGGAGACCTGCTCTTCGTCCCACCGAGTCCGCGCCGGCCAATGATCGCCCGTACACTAGTTCTATCCTAGACACTCGGGAAAATTTACCGAAACCTGCAAAATTGCACGTCTTTGGAGGAGTGTGGGAGGAATCGGAAGCACCGGGAGACAACCCACACAGGTCACGGGGAGAACCTGCCCACTCCGTACTGACAGCGCCCGTGGTCAGGATTGAACCCGGGTCTCTTGCGCTATAAGACGGCATCTCTACCGCTGCACCGTCCGAGTTTCTCCGGCACTTTGGATTTTGCCGAAGATAAACACAGAAATCTCAGTGGGTCAAACAGCATCTCTGGAGAAAAAGAATAGGTGACATTTCTGGCCGAGACCCTTCCTACACACATTATGTTTGCCTCAAGGTTCCAGCATCTGCAGGCTTGTGAGTCTCCATACATCTCCCACCCTCTCTCCACCGATGATCCTGGCTATAATTTCTTGATTATTCTCTCGAGGTCTTAATTCTACGACCAGCATTAATCGTTTCTCATTATCCACTCCATCAATCCATGTTATTGTTTTGTATAAATCACTCCAAACATCTTAAAGGTGCTCGGGATTGGTTCACAAGCGTTGTTACCAATTGCCTAGGGGCAGGTTGTTCAGTTGAATCAGCTTATCTCTTAAACGCCACGCTGTTGTGATGGGATTGATGTACAGCCCTTTCTCCTTATCATCCATCCCCCACAGTCAAAGGGAAAGACTTTCTACACAGTCATTCGTTAACACAGTCCCTCATTAACAGCTCCAGGCAGCAGAGCCACTGGGGATACCAGATAGAGAAGCGGCAGGTGCCTGCTTTCGTTTCATTAAGGAGTCACAAATTGCTTAATTAATTCAAAACCCCACAATCGCACGACACCTTGTTCTCGTTCCGCCATCACGCTGGCGAGATGGAAAATGTGATCAGGAATCTTGTGCATCAGATCATTTCCAAGAGTGAACTTTGCAAGTTCACAAGTCATAGGAGTAGAACTAGGCCATTCGGCCAATCGAGTCTGCTCCGCCATTCGATCGTGGCTGATCTCTGCCTCCTAATCCCATTTCCTGCCATAACCCTTGACACCCGTTCTAATCAAGAATGTGTCTGCCTCTGCCTTAAAAATATCCACTGACTTAGCCTCCGCAGCCCTCTGAGACAATGAGTTCCACAGATTAACTACCCTTTGACTAAAGAATCTTGGCGCAGTGTACACTGTGTAACACTGAGTGTGGTCAGAACAATTTCAGCACCTTTGGGGCACTTTAAGGGCAGGCTCGGACTTTACTCCTTGGAGCGCAGCAGGCTGTGAGATGATCTTACAGAGGTGGCACAGTGGCGCAGTGGTAGGGGTGCTACCTTACAGCGCCAGAGACCCGGGTTCAATCCTGACCATGGGTGTTGCCTGTACAGAGTTTGTACGTTCTCCCCGTGACCTGCGTGGGCTTTCTCTGAGATCTTCGGTTTCCTCCCACACTCCAAAGACGTGCTGTTTGTAGGGCAATTGGCTTGGTGTACATGCAAATTGTCCCTGGCGTGTGTAGGATAACATTAGTGTGCGGGGATCGCTGGTCGATGCAGACTTGGTGGGCCGAAGGACCAGTTTCCGCGCTGTATCTCAAAGCTGAACTAACCTAAACAAGGGCACAGTACCAGGCCCTTCTGCCCACAATATCCGTGCTGGACATGATGCCAAGTTAAATAAGGTAAAGGCTGATAAAACCGGACAAGATTCAGATTATTAAGAGACCGTCACATACCAACTAGACTTAGTTAATTTAGTTAAATGGGTTTTCGAGAACAGAGAAAGGGGAATCGATATGGAGTTGCACATTCTCCCCGTGACCTGCAGGGGTTTTCTCTGAGATTTTCGGTTTCTTCACACACGCCAAAGGTATGTAGAAGGGTCTCCACCCAAAACGTCACCCATTCCTTCTCTCCAGAGATGCTGCCTGTCCCACTGAGTTACTCCAGCTTTTTGTGTCTACGTTCGATACGTTCCAGTCTCTGCAGTTCTTTCCTCCACAGGTGTGTAGGTTAATTGGGTTGGTAAATGTAAAAGTTGTCGCTACTGGGTGTAGGATAGTATTAACATGCGGGGATTGTGGTCGGCGTGGACTCGGTGGGCCGAAGGGCCTGTTTCCACAGAGAGAACATACAAACTCCGTACAGACAGCACATGTAGTCGGGATTGATCCCGGGTCTCTGGCGCTGCATTCGCTATAAGGCAACAACTCTACCACTGTGCGACCATGCTGTCCCTTTGAATATTTAGTTCATAAGGGAAAGCGAAGCAGTGGTTCTAGGTTTCCAAATATCAATGCTGGGCACTTTATCATTTTAACACCCAGCATCAAGTTTAAACCCTGTCAGGTCTGGTATGAAACAAAAATAAAATCACGCCTTCTCCCCAAATCTCTGAGAAATATTTTCCAACATTTAGATTAAAACGCAATTGAAACTTATATGTATAGCTGTATTTATGATATTAAAAGCTATTAGGGCAAGTTGTATTTATACGCAATTTCTTAACTTCATCCAAACGCAAATTGGAGGAACAGAAACATATTTCGCTTGGGTAGCTTACAACGCAGTGGTATGAATATTGATTTCTTTAATTTCAATTAACCCTGGCATT
This sequence comes from Okamejei kenojei, assembly GCA_035221665.1. Taxonomy (NCBI): domain Eukaryota; kingdom Metazoa; phylum Chordata; class Chondrichthyes; order Rajiformes; family Rajidae; genus Okamejei; species Okamejei kenojei. Next base: position 39,884,069 of record CM069149.1, read on the forward strand.
CCCTTTCATTCCATCGCTCCTTCACCCGAGTCTTCCTACAAGTTTCCCTGTATCCCTTCGTTAGCACTTCTTTCTCAGCCAACAATGGACCATTATGGGCTCCACCCTTCCGTCGTCATCAGTTTCCGGCCATGACTTGTTCAGTCCTTTTCTTACCTCCAGTTTACCTTCCCCCTACCTCCTAACCCTCTACTTTCAGTATGAAGGAAGACCCCGCCCCGAAACGTCACCCATTCCTTTTTCTCCAGGGATGCCGCCTCCAGACCTGCTGAGTTGCTCCAGCACTTTGTGTCCATTTTATGTATAAATTCTGTCTGTGGCAGGTATATCTCCGCTTTTTTTTTCTTTTTTTCCCCTCTTTTCCTCTCTTATATCTTGATTCACTCTTTGGCCACAATACTTTGGTAATCTATTTCCCTCATTTTCAGGTTAAAAGCTCAAAATTGAAGCTGTACAAAAATTGTATAATTTTACACGCCAAATGTTTTATTCTTGTACTAATAAAAATAATTTATATTAAAAAATTTTTTTTTTAATTCTGTCTGTGTGCTTTAGAAATGTCAGCTGAGCATGGCCATTTATGAGAATATTTTATTTAATATTAATCTATAAACTGCCCTCATAGAAATTGTAAACCTTTAAACCCCAGCCAATGGATGTAACAAGCTTGCAAGTATTGCAACGTGAACTCCATCATATAAATGCAGATGAGACGACATTCCTCATGAGTGTTGATTGAGAATATTTCAGAATGTATCTGTGAATATTAATCTTTTGCTGAAGATGTCAGACTGAGCAAATGTGTCATTGCCCTTAACGCCTCAGTATACACAGCTCAACTATGACTGAAATCAATTTATAATTTATCATGATGCCAATCCTCAAAATGCATTTACTTTATAATTAATTGCAGTGGTTTTTACAAATGAGCAAAGCAATTGTGTGGGGTGGAAGATTGCAGCCTTCACGTGGTCCGCCCTGTTTCGACGAATGCAATCAACCTGGTGTGCACAATCAAATAAGATCAAATAGAACAAGTTGGTCCTACAACTTTAGGCTGTGCACGCCATACGCAAGAAGAAGAAAGCAATTGTGTGGCTGTTGGTAAAAAAATTCTCACGACTTGTGTGGCCACAGTGGCGCAGCGGTGAAGTTGCTGCCTTACAGCGCTTGCAGCGCCGGCCACCGGGGTTCGATCCCGACCACGGGTGCTGTCTGTACGGAGTTTGCACATTCTCCACATCATCTGCTTGGGTTTGCTCTGAGATCTTCGGTTTCCTCCCACACTCCAAAGACGTACAAAGACGTGTATGTTAATTGGCTTGGTGCATGTGTAAATTGTCCCTAGTGTGTGTAGGATAGTGTCAATGTGCGGGGATTGCTGGTCAGCGTGGACTCGGTGGGCCGAAGAGCCTGTTCCCGCCCTGCATTTCTAAACTAAACTAAACTCGTCTTGTGTTTTGCTAATTCTACATTAAATAGAGCATGCTCTTGATGATCAAAGGAATCAGCTGTCTCCAGTCACAGAGCGGTTAATCTCTATCAGAAATATTTTGTAATTGTACTTTTTTAAAATAATATTTACTCTGGCTGAGCTGCAGGAAGTCATCAATTATAATCTTCTTTTGAAGTATGCAGCAAAGTCAATTTTCATTACCTTCAGGAGCATCGGGCCTAGTTCTGGTAAAACAGTGGAGCTAGATTCTCTTCACGCCGTAAGTGGCATCTTATTAATATTTCACAATCATCTCGAGATAAGTAATTCTAATATATAGAGCGAAATACAAGATTACCTCAAGTAATTAGCGACTGGTGGGAGACTGAAAAGAGGTTTTGTACATGACTGTAACACTCAAAATCAGTCAGAACCTGTTGAGAAAATAAAACGTGATATTAAAATTTAAATATATATATATATAAAATTAGAAGACTGAAAAATTCACAGTTGAAAACTATGGAAACTATCTTAACTAAGTTAAGTACAAACTTTTTTCCGGGCATTTATTTTCTCTCATGCAGTTTAATGGGCCCTTCTATTCAGTAGTGGTAGAGTTGCTGTCTATTGCTGCCGGAGACCCAGGTTCGATCCTCACCTCGGGTGCTGTCTGTGTGGAATTTGCAAGTTCTCCCTGTGATCGCGTGAGTTTTCATTTAAATGCCAGCTTGCAGTTCCCTGGCTGAGAATTCCACTTACGTACTGTTTCGTTTTGAGTTTAGTTTGGAGAAAAAGTGTGGAAACAGGCCCTTCGGCCCACCAAACCCGAGCCAACCAATGATCACCTGTACACTAGTTTCACCCTACACCCTGGGGACAATTTACAGAAGGCAATTAACCTCCAATCCCGCACACCTTTGGAATGTGGGAGGAAACCGGAGCACCCGGAGAAAACCCACGTAGTCACGGGGAGAACGTACAAACTCCGTACAGACGGCACCCGTAGTCTGGATTGAACCCGGGTCGCTGGCGCTGTAAGGCAGCTGCTCTATCCTTACACCATTGTGCTGCCCTAAAGGGCCTGTCCCACTTACGTGTCCTTGGCACGCAAATTACACGACCTCGTGGTCGCGTTGAACCGCGACGGTCCCGCGAAGGTCGCGCGCAATTTCATGCGTACGCACAGCCGTCTGGAGCGCGTGACGTCATTTGAAGATGTACACAATGCTGGAGTATCTCAGCGGGACTGGCAGCATCTCTGGAGAGAAGCAATGGGTGACATTTCGTGTCGAGACTTCTTCAGTCTGAAAAGAAGGTCTTGACTGGAAACGTCACCCATTGCTTCTCTCCAGAGATGCTGCCGGTCCCGCTGAGTTACTCCAGCATTTTGTGTCTATCTTCAATTTTCTTGGCCCCGCTCTTTTTTTTTTTTTTCTTTTCTTTTACAAAATGCTTTTATTCAGAACAAACAAATACAAAGTAGTAACACGATCAGGGAATGCCTATATTGGCATTTTACAAAGAAAGTTCTCAAATTAAAATATTAACATTTTTATCAATAATACATTCGACCTCCTGCGGTGACCAGCGTTCACGGAAAGCCTCCACAGTCCCCGTGGACACCGCGTGTTCCCTCTCTAGGGACACGCGGGCACGGACGTAACCCCGGAAAAGGGGCAGGCAGCCGACTGCTGTGCGGCCGTCGACTGCCGCTGCCTGGATCCGCGAATGGCCATCTTGGCCAGGCCCAGGAGCAGACCGACAGGCAGACCCCCTCCTCCCTACCAACCCTCCCCCCTCCTCCCTACCAACCCTCCCCCCTCTGTACCGGGTGCCGAAAAATCAATAGCGTCGGACTAAAGTGGAGCCAAAACTTGAGGAGCAGCCCCTTCAGATACTCGAACAAGGGCTGCAACCTCTCACACTCCATGTAGACATGGAACACGGTCTCCTCCTCGCCGCAGAAGTGACAGGCAGCGGACGAGTCCGTGAACCGGCTCAAGTACCTGTTACAGGCCACGCCTTTGTGCAACACTCTCCACCCCAGGTCCCCGATGTAAAGGGGGAGGACTCCCTTGTAGAGAGACCTCCACTGAGGACCGCTCCCCTCGTCAGGTGGTAACACGGACCGCCAGGGCGTGTCTGGATGGAAGACGAGGGCGAGGAAGTGGAGAGTGTGCAAGAGCAGCCTGTACAACACGCGCCTCTCCGCATCACAGAACGGCACGCTGGGCATCTCGGAAAGGCGGCTCATGTTGCGTGGGGCCGGCTCTCGGGGAGGGACCCAGGCCATGGGTCCTATGAACAATTCCGATGGAGCGGGGGTAAGCTCATCCGTAATCGCTCCACGCACACGCCTCTCCTCAACACCCACCGTCATAGCCACAACACCCCCCCTCCCCCTGAGGAGCAGCGCCCTGGCTGAAGGTGACCAAATTCCTGGCCTTCAGAAGGTCACGGTAAAAGCCAGGCAACTCCCGCCGAGCGCGTGACTCATACCCGCTACTGGGAGCTTTGAGCCCTCCTGAAGGCAGCGCCCCTGGCGGAAAAAGTACGTGGCCAGCACGTGCCATTTAGGAGGGTAGTCTGAGTAGACGTATCTCCGCAGGGTCCTGAGTCGGAGAGCCGCCACCTGGGTACGAACACAGACCAGCGCCTGACCACCCTCCTCCAATGGGAGACTCAGAACCCCCCCCGCAGAGACCCAGTGGTTCCTCTCACCCCAGAAGAAGTTGACCAATCTCCTCTGTAACCTGATTATAAATAAAGAGGACGGGACCATAGTGGCCAGCCGGTACCACAGCATAGAGGCCACCAGCTGGTTTATAACCACAGCCCTGCCCCGGTAAGAGAGCACACCAAGGAGGCCTGACCAACGTCCCAGCCGAGCGACCACTTTCGCCTCCAGCTCCTGCCAGTTCGCCGGCCACGCCCCCTCAGTGGGACTCAGGTAGACCCCCAGATAGAGGAGGTGCGTGGTGCTCCATGCAAAACCTGCCATCTCCTCCGGCAGGGAGTCCACCTCCCACTGACCCACCAAGAGACCAGAACATTTCCCCCAGTTGATCTTGGCGGAGGATGCAGCTGAGAAAACCTGCTGGCACTCACGCATCCTCCGCAGGTCAACAGGGTCGGTGAACATCAAAATTACATATTCGGCGTAGGCCGAGAGAACCACCTCCATCCCCGGCCCCGCCACAACCAGGCCTGTCAACCGCCTCCGGAGAAGGCACAGGAAAGGCTCTACACAGATGGAATACAGCTGACCGGACATGGGACATCCCTGACGAACCCCCCTCCCAAAGGGAATGGGGGCCAATAAAGAGCCGTTGACCTTAACAAGGCACTCTGCAGCAGTGTATAAAAGTCGGACCCAGGACACAAAATGCGGTCCAAATCCGAACGCCTGCAGAGTCCCGAGAAGGTATTCGTGCTCCACCCTGTCGAACGCCTTCTCCTGGTCGAGGGAGAGATAGGCGACTGACTGTCCAGCCCCCTGGGACAGATGGATCAGGTCCCGGAACAGATGGATATTGTCCTGGATGGACCGGCCCGGGACGGTGTAAGACTGGTCAGGGTGGATCACCTGAGACAGCACGGGACCCAGGCGATTCGCCAATGCCCGTGCAAAAACTTTATAGTCCGTGCTGAGGAGAGAGACTGGGCGCCAGTTCTTCAAAAGGCGGAGATCGCCCTTCTTAGGCAACAGGACAACTACTGCCCTGCGCCATGAGAAGGGCATCTCCCCGGTCGCCAGGCTCTCCCCCAGGACCTTCATATAGTCACCCCCCAGGACATCCCAGAAGGCTCTAAGGTACTCCACAGTCAGTCCATCCAGCCCTGGAGACTTGCCCCCCCTGAGCTGGTGCAAGGCACCAGTCAACTCCTCCAGAGTTAGGGGATCATCCAGGTGTTCAGCCACATCATTGCACACAGCGGGTAAGCCCTCCCACAGGACCTCTTGCGCCTCCGCACTCGATGTGCCTGCCGAGAACAGAGTCCTGTAGAAAGACCGAACCGAGGCACCAATGCGCTCTGGATCCGTGACAGAGGAGCCATCATCCGCAAGCAACTCTACAAGCTGCCTGCGGGCTCCTCGCCCCTTCTCCAGAGAAAAGAAAAAGGGGGAGGCTCGGTCCAGATCGTGCAACATCTGGACTCGCGACCTCACATACGCGCCCCAGGACCTCCTAAGCTGCAAGTCCCTCAGTGCTCCCTTCTTCTCCTGGTACTCCTCCCACTCACACGAAGCCCCACCAGTCTGATCCAGACGAGCCTCTGAGTCGAGCAACTCCCTCTCAAGCCGTCCGATCTCGGAGTCCCGCCCCTTGGTTGACCCCCTTGCGTAGTCCTGACAAAACAGACGGACGTAGGCCTTCCCCACGTCCCACCACTGCCTTAGGGAAAGGAAACGCCCCTGCCTCTCTCTCCACCTCGCCCAGAACTGCCTGAAGGAATCCTGGAATCGGCGATCCTCCAGCAGCTGGCTATTAAAATGCCAGTACGCGGACCCAGCCCGTGTGCGCGTCGGGATAAAATCCACTCGCACCAGGCAATGGTCCGAGCATGGCGCCGGCCGCATGGAGGCCGCCGAAACACAGGAGACATAGGTCTTGGACACGTATAAACGGTCAATACGGGAACCACCACCCTCAAACCTGTACGAGAAGGCGTTAGAGTCAGGATGGAAATTCCGCCAAGCATCTACCAGCTCAAAAGAATCCACCATCTCCCTTAAAGACTTTACTCCAGCCGGGTCACGCTGAACGCCAGAGCGATCTCTCACCTCGAGGGTACAATTAAAATCTCCCCCAAGGAAAACACACTCCCCACGGTCGATAGTGTTCAACAACGTGGTCACTTCCCTAGTTAAGCGCGTCTGCATTGCGCCGATCTTGGGGGCGTACACATTAATGAAGTGTAATGGCACGCCATCCAAACGCACGGCCAGATACAGCAAACGGCCTGGTACAATGTCCTGCACTCTGAGGATCTCCGGCTGGAAAGACGGGGCCAACAGGAATGCCACTCCACTCGAATTGGAGCTGAGATGGCTCATGTAGACCCCCCCCCCCTTCCCACTCCAGGAGCCAGGTGGGTTCATCACTAGCCACAGTGTGTGTTTCCTGCAGGAAGCTCACCGCGTACCCCCCGTCCCTGAGCACTGAGAGATGGTGATACCTACGGAGAGACCCCCTGCCCCCATTGATATTAAGGCTGGCTATAGTGAGCTTCATTTTGAATGTACACTAGATCTTTTACCAGCCCCCAGTGAAGGAGTGGAGCCTCCCCTAGCCTTCTGCCCTCCTCTTTAGGGCCTTAAAAAGCTCTTGGAACTGGCGCCGCTCATTCCGTATTAGCCCCGCCCTCATTCCCCTTCTTCTGAAGGATGGCATAAATGGACCGCATGGGCACCCTCAGGTCCGACCAGCGGTCGACAGCCAAATCCACCTTGTTCCTACTCCCTCTCGTATCCTTTAAGAACTTCCGAAGTTCCCAGACTTCGACAAGTCGTGACACAGGGCCGCGGGTGGGGCAGTCCGTCAACGCACTGTCGACGGACTCCGCGTACCCCTCCTCCTCGCACTCAATGTCCGAGCCCGAGTCCGGAAGGTTGCTACTCTCAGCCACCTCGCTCATCTCTCCTTGTGAGGTGGGCGTTCCAGCCACATCACACGGTCCCTCCTCTGTCACCTTCCCACCCCCAGGATCAGTGACAGGGGCAGGTACCGGTGCCTCTGACTGCGGCAAGCTATCTGCTAATTGGCCAGTCTGCACGCTCCCACCGCACTCTGTGACCGGATTGGGAACAGTGAAGTCGGAGCAAGTCTCCGGGCCTTGCTGTAAACGGGCCTGCCTAGAGTCCGACCGAAGGACACGATCCGAAACGACCTTGCCCTCCTCCGCGCCCAGGCTACCCGCCCCAACACCATCACCCAGAGAGGCCCCTACCCCCACCACCAGGTGAATCACCTCAGGGGCCGATGTTACTGGAGTCCCCCCTGCTCCCTCAACCAGTGGGGCATCACACCCCTCAACTGGGCTTATACCCTCAACGGGGAGCTCAGACTGGGGACCCACCCCCTCACCCAAGTCCCCCCCTTCAGGCAGCCACTGGTCATCCTCTAAGCTAAGATGCGCTCTCTGGGGGATCAGCCCCCAAGCGTAATGTATCGCCACTCTCAGGTGGTCCCTGCACTACAGAGGCATCCTCCCCCTCAGAGGAAGAGTGCCCTGGGTTCCCCACCTCAACAGGAGGGGAAGGCCCCCCTTCAGGTTGCTGTTGAACTTCAGGGCCCTTCTCTATATCGGAGGACCCATGTCTCCTCCTCTTTGACCCACTGGCGTGCGGTGGCACAGTGATCTCCATTGCGGAAGCCTCTACCTCCACACTACCGTCTACTTGTTCAGCCTCTCCAGCCCCCCGTTGGACCCTAGGCCCCTTATGCTTCCCTGGGCCGGGTTCAGAGGCGAGCACAATTTTATACGCTGCCCGGGGTCCCGCTTGGAGGTGGTCTTCTTCCTGGGGCCCGCCCTTCTTCTTTTTCTTGACTTTCCTCCCCCCCAGATGCTCCCAACCGTCCCCGTCCACCCCACGCACTTCACCCGCAACCACCGCCGCAGGTAGGGGACATGGGGGTGGTGGGGGGATGGGGGGGTGGAGGTAGGGGAATAGAGCCTTCACGGGCTACAGTGGTAGAACCAGCAGCCCCAGATGGGCCAGCAGTGCTCTCCCGGGCCACCGTGGTGGAAGTGGCAGCCCGGGTCCTGGGACAATTCCTGCGAAAATGCCCCACCTTTTTGCAAGCGTGACAACGCACTTGGCCCGCGTTCCAAAACACGCGATAGGAGAAATCATCCACCTCCACATCAAAACTCCCCTCCGTGTCCGTCCCCTGTGCCATCTGTATATACATGCGACGCTTGAACGTATATACAAGCTGCATCTCAGGATCATCAAACCTATACAACAATTTGGTGAGCCCCGACCGCACCTCCCCCAGCTTCCTTACATGTGGGAGCAGGAGCACATCCGGAACAAAAGTGGGAACGTTGGACAGAATGACCGGCAGCACGGGACCCCCCCATGGGTCCACCGCCGCAAAATTCCCACCCGCTGTTATGCCCCTTTCCAGAGCCAGAGCCACCGCCTGTTCAGTCTGCAGTAGAACAACCACCTTCCCACTGACCACCGCGCCCGAGACTATGGCTTTCTTGCCAACAGTCTCACCCAGCGCATCTAGAAAGGCCTTGAAGGGCAGGTTGCTCTGCATGTACATTTTTACCCCATGTGTGCGCCCCATCAACTCATGGCCCTCAGTCTCGGAGACTGCCGACCGTGCGACAGCTGCATAACTCTGAGGGGTCGCCATCTTTAGGGCGCGGCACAACACACAAAGTATCAGTCCTTTTTAAATCAAAGCAGTCTTTCTGCTGTTGCTACACCTCCACTCTTTTGCAACAGTTAATTAGTCTTGTGAAGGCTCGCTTGGCAAAGCAACAGAAACAGTCTCCTCCTGATAAGCTAGGAATGTCCGTGTCAATCCTCCCGCCGTCAAAAATGGAGCTTCCGGAGGCTTCTTCCCCAGGTCTCCGTCACCTCCCCGGCCTCAACGAAATCCAAGGCACCGTTGCCGCACTTACCCAGCACACCTGGACCGGGCAAGTCGGTGTTGGAGGGAGCTTTCCGATGTTACTGACTACAAACACCGCTCCAGACTCAGCTCCCACCAGCTCAAGTGAATCTTGGCCTTCCGCCAGCCACTGCCACTCCTACGACTTTCCAGATACACACAGACAAACCTTACTAATTAGAGGACTCTTTGAACAAAGAAAGCCTCTGCAGTCCGACAAAGCTCCGAACTGCAAAGTCTGACTGCTTTTGTTCCTCCCTAACTTCCGAAAAGTTCATCAAATCCTCCCCGCCAGCAGCACAGCTCCTCTCCTGCCCTGCTCTGGGAGTAGAAGCGGGGGCGGATCCGGACCGCAACGGCCGTGAGCCCCAGGCCGAGTTTGGCGATCGTTTGCCTGCTTCTGCTGCTTTTGGAGGTGAGACGTTGCGTCGCTCCAGGGTCTTGGGCCTGTCCCACTTCGGCCGTCAGTTCTGCGATAGGCCGTTGGCGCATGAAGATTTTGTTCGCTAACAATTTCGCGCACAACTGCATAACCCTCCGCGCTTCTGAGTGGGACCGGCCCCGCGCGGCCACACGATGCCCGTGCGCTTCAACGCGACCACGAGGTCACGTAATTTGCGTGCCAAGGTCGCTTAAGTGGGACACTCTTGAACACTACAAAGCACTAATTAAACCATGAGTTATGTATGGGCTGTCTTTGGTTGAGCTGAGGACTTTTTGCACTAAAATTGGGGTTATTAACATATTGATTTTATTTTTGTTCATTATTTGTTATCTACGGCATAGATCAGAAGTTCATGTGATTCCTCACATTAGCATTCATGTCTTGTCTTTAGCCTTGCCATATCCACATTAATATTGATTATCTCTTTCCTGGAAAGCTCTGCTAGATATCTGCACATTAGTTAGCTGGCTGCTTCCTTGCTGTCGGATGCAGACTTAAAGCATAAAGTACTTGCCTCTGTGATTTCATGCTGAGGAGCACAGAATTTTTTTAGTGTTTCTATAATTCTCTCTATTGGATGGCAGTGAGTGAAGTGTGATTTTATACTGTGAGAAACATTTAAAAAATTGCAAACTTCCCAAAATCTGCGCTTGACAATGACAGCCCAGCTCGATATATCCTCGCAGTTTACTGAACACAAATTGGTGCACACATTAAATATTTCGGACATCTCAAAGTCTTGGGAGTGTTTTTCTTTTTAAATCATCTGCAATCCAGAACCTGTCATCATTACTTCAAGCCTATGAAGTCACTTTTTCCCACAAAGTATCACGATGGACAACCATAGGGCTCTACAACATGGAAGCAGGCCCTTCAGCCCAACTCATCCATGCTAACCAGGATGCCCCATCTACGGATGTCAGGGGTTATGGGGAGAAGGCGTGAGAATGGGGTAAGGAGGGTGAGATAGATCAGCCATGATTGAGTGGCGGAGTAGACTTGATGGGCCGAATGGCCTAATTCTGCTCCCATCAATTATGACCTCATGATACTCCCATTTGTCTAAGCTTGGCCCATATCCCTCTAAAGTTTTCCAATCCTTGTAGCTATCCAACATATAATGCTGTTATAGTAACCTGTCTCAACTATCCACTCTGGCAGCTCGGTCCATTTACCCACCAACCTCTGAATGAATACATTTTGGAAAAACGCACCTATGCCAACATTCAAAATGTGAATCTCAAACATGTCTGAAACGCTACATCTTGAAGAAATGAGATTCCTCCTACTAGGCAAAGTAGACCAATTCTTAAAGATTTGGTCTCCTTTTATCAACTTTTTGCAAGCAGATGGTGCAACATCACATAACCTTAGAAATTAAATGGTTTAGAACTGGGTGACAGATGGGCAAAAATATGAGATAGGTAGATCTCTCCTAATTTTCCTTATTTTTTCCTTTTCTTTCAATCTTTTAACTTCTCATCTCTGTCCTTTATTTCTTTTGCTTTCTGTTTCTAAAAAAAAATTAAAATTAAAAAAACTCCGTACCGACAGCACCCGTAATCGGAATCGAACCTGTTCTCTGGCGCTGTGAGGCAGCAACTCTTCCGTTGCGCCACCGTACCACCCGATCTGCACCACAATTTCCTCTACAATGCATCAGCAACAAAGGGGAGAAAGCAACCGCTTTGAAACTGTATAAGTGACACCATCACTGGTTCTGCCAGTGAAGGAAGGATATGGCCCTTAATTCAGATACACAACAGAATTAGTCCAGTGACTACGCCAGCTGTTCTGTGCGTGGCCCCCAGCCCATACACTGGGAGCAAGCAGTGTGATAATTGTGCTCAGGTGCTCAACGCAAGAGGATTTGCCACGCTGGGCATGGTTCCCATGTTGGTGCTGTCAGCGACAACTTTACTGAATTGGTAAATTGCCCGCCAACAATCTGCAGATTATTTTTTATTTGCACCTTCTACTTTCCTCATTTATTTCCCCCTCTCACCTCCCGAGACCTGGATGGATAGATAGACAGACAGACAGACAGACAGACATAGAGAGAGAGCGAGAGAGGGAGAGAGAGAGAGAGACAGACAGACAGACCGACAGACAGACAGATAGATTGATAGTTGGTAGATATATAGACAGACAGACCGACAGACAGACAGATAGATTGATAGTTGGTAGATATATAGACAGACATACAGAGATAGATAGTAGATAAATGATAGATAGTAGATAGATAGATAGACAGACAGACAGACAGACAGACAGACAGACAGACAGAGAGAGACAGACAGAGAGAGACAGACGGAGAGAGACAGACGGAGAGAGACAGACGGAGAGAGACAGACAGAGAGAGACAGACAGACAGACAGACAGACAGACAGACAGAGACAGACAGACAGAGAGATTCAGACAGAGAGACAGACAGACAGACAGACAGACAGAGAGAGACAGACAGAGAGACAGACAGACAGATAGACAGACAGACAGAGAGAGACAGACAGACAGACAGACAGACAGACAGACAGACAGACAGACAGACAGACAGACAGACAGACAGACAGACAGACAGACAGACAGACAGACAGACAGACAGGGAGAGACAGACAGAGAGAGGCAGACAGACAGACAGACTGACAGACAGATACTTAATTGTCACGTGTACTTGGTACAGTGAGATTCTTTGTTTACATACAGTACATAGAATCATAGAATCATAGAGTCATAGAAATTAGGTGCAGGAGTAGGCCATTCGGCCCTTCGAGCCTGCACCGCCATTCAATATGATCATGGCTGATCATCCAACTCAGTATCCTGTACCTGCCTTCTCTCCATACCCCCTGATCCCTTTAGCCACAGGGGCCACATCTAACTCCCACTTAAATATAGCCAATGAATTGGCCTCAACTACCTTCTGTGGCAGAGAATTCCACAGATTCACCACTCTCTGTGTGAAAAATGATCTTCTCATCTCGGTCCTAAAAGATTTCCCGACCTCCCATCTACCTCGTTGGAGACCTTTGAACTGTCTTTAATCCGACTTTATCGTCCTTCAATGTTATTATTTTTGCCCTAAATGGTGTATCATTTTATCCTTTATCTGAGCACTGTGGATGGTGCGATTGTATTTATGTACAGTCTTTTCTTTGACTGGATAGCATGCAAGGAAAAGCGATATTAGCTTTGCAATCGCTGGCACAGCTATTGTCACTGTACCTCGATACATGCGACAAGAATAAACAAAACTAAACAAAGGGCCTTACAGTCACAAAAGTATACTTGAAATAAAGCCTCTGTTGCAAGCGTGAAACATCAGCTGATATGCGCTCCTCTCATGAGTCTTGACAGGTTTGAATCACCATAAGATCGTTAGCCTTTGAGAAAAACTTTAAAGGGCGGCACGGTGGCGCAGCGGTAGAGTTGCTGCCATGCAGCGCGAGAGGCCCTTCGAGCCTGCACCGCCATTCAATATGATCATGGCTGATCATCCAACTCAGTATCCTGTACCTGCCTTCTCTCCATACCCCCTGATCCCTTCAGCCACAAGGGCCACATCCAATTCCCTCTTAAACATAGCCAATGAACTGGCCTCAACTACCTTTCTGTGGCAGAGAATTCCACAGACTCACCACTCTCTGAGTGAAAAACGATTTTTTCATTTCGGTCCTAAAAGACTTCCCCCTTATCCTTAAACTGTGACCCCTTGTCCTGGACTTCCCCAACATTGGGAACAATCTTCCTGCATCTAGCCTGTCCAACCCCTTAAGAATTTTGTAAGTCTCTATGAGATCACCCATCAATCTTCTAAATTCCAGCGAGTACAAGCCAAGTCTATCCAGTCTTTCTTCATATGGAAGTCGTGCCATCCCAGGAATCAGTCTGGTGAACCTTCTCTGTACTCCCTCTATGGCAAGAATGTTTTTCCTCAGATTAGGAGACCAAAACTGTACGCAATACTCCAGGTGTGGCCTCAACAAGACCCTGTACAACTGCAGTAGAACATCCCTGCTCTTGTACTCAAATCCTTTTGCTATGAATGCCAACATACCATTTGTTTTCTTCACAGCCTGCTGCACCTGCATGCCTACTTTCAATGACTGGTGTACCATGACACCCAGGTCTCGTTGCATCTCCCCTTTTCCTAATCGTCAACCATTCAGATAATAGTCTAACCTCACATTTATCCACATTATACTGCATCTGCCATGCATTTGCCGACTCACCCAACCTATCCAAGTCACCTTGCAGCCTCCTAGCATCCTCCTCACAGCTAACACTGCCCCCCAGCTTCGTGTCATCCGCAAACTTGGAGATGTTGCATTCAATTCCTTCATCCCGAACATTAATATATATTGTAAATAGCTGGGGTCCCAGCACCGAGCCTTGTGGTACCCCACTAGTCACTGCCTGCCATTCTGAAAATGTCCCGTTACTCCTACTCTTTGCTTCCTGTCTGCCAGCCAGTTCTCTATCCACATCAACACTGAACCCCCAATACCGTGTGCTTTAAGTTTGAATGCTAATCTCTTATGTGGGACCTTGTCAAAAGCCTTCTGAAAGTCCAGATACAACACATCCACAGGTTCTCCCTTATCCACCCTACTAGTTACATCCTCGAAAAATTCTATAAGATTCATCAGAAATTATTTACCTTTCATAAGTCCATGCTGACTTTGTCCAATGATTTCACCACTTTCCAAATGTGCTGCTATCCCATCTTTAATAACTGACTCTAGCATTTTCCCCATTACCGATGTTAGATTAACTGGTCTGTAATTCCCCGTTTTCTCTCTCTCTCACTTTTTTTAAAATGGGGTTACATTAGCTACCCTCCAATCCTCAGGAACTACTCCAGAATCTAAAGAGTTTTGAAAAGTTATCACTAATGCGTCCACTATTTCTGGGGCTACTTCCTTAAGTACTCTGGGATGCAGACTATCTGGCCCTGGGGATTTATCGGCCTTTAATCCATTCAATTTACCTAACACCACTTCCCGGCTAACCTGGATTTCACTCAGTTCCTCCATCTCATTTGACCCCCGGTCCCCTGCTATTTCCGGCAGATTATTTATGTCTTCCTTAGTGAAGACAGAACCAAAGTAGTTATTCAATTGGTCTGCCATGTCCTTGTTCCCCATGATCAATTCACCTGTTTCTGACTGCAAGGGACCTACATTTGTTTTAACTAACCTTTTTCTCTTCACATATCTGTAAAAACTTTTGCAGTCCGTTTTTATGTTCCCTGACAGTTTTCTTTCATAATCTATTTTCCCTTTCCTAATTAAGCACTTTGTCCTCCTCTACTGAACTCTGAATTTCTCCCATTCCTCTGGTAGGCTGCTTTGTCTGGCTAATTTGTATGCTTCATCTTTAGTTTTGATACTATCCCTGATTTCCCTTGTTGTCCACGGATGCACTACCTTCCCTGATTTATTCTTTTGCCAAACTGGGATGAACAATTGTTGTAGTTCATCGATGCAGTCTTTAAATGCCGTCCATTGCATATCCACCGTCAACCCTTTAAGAATCACTTGCCAGTCTATCTTGGCCAATTCACGTCTCATACCCTCAAAGTTACCTTTCTTAAGTTCAGAACCCTTGTTTCTGAATTAACAATGTCACTCTCCATCCTAATGAAGAACTCAGCCATATTATGGTCACTTTTGCCCAAGGGGCCACGCACAACAAGACTGCTAACTAACCCTTCCTCATTAATGCAAGAGTCTCCACATAAAAGGCGCCAACAACGTTATATTAGTATTCAATAGTCCCTTCTTTGAATACTATTTCTGCCTGTTTCCACGCTGTATCTCTAAACTAAACTCAACTAATTTGCCTGGATAGCATGCAAAGTTTTTCACTGCATCTCGGTACACAAGGCAATAATAAACTAGTAACGAGAGAGCTGCTGAAAGATGATAAGAAGGTACAGAAAGGCGACCAGTGATGGAGTCTGACTAGGGACGGACGGTGATAAAGGGTGCCACTAGAGGGGGTGCACGGTGGCACAGCGGTAGAGTTGCTGCCTTACAGCGCCAGAGACCCGAGTTAGATCCTGACCACGGGTGCTGTCAGTGCTGACTTTGTACGTTCTCCCTGTGGCTGCGTGGGTTTCCTAAAGACGTGCAGGTTTGTAGGTTAATTGGATTTTGGTAAGCTGTAAAAAATGGTCCCTAGTGTGTAGGATAGTGGTAGTATACGGATGATCAATGGTCAGCACAGACTCAGTGGGCCGAAGGGCCTGTTTCCACGCTGTATCTCTAAAGTAAAGTCTAAAGTCCAGAGAGGCGATGAATGGAAGTTGGGACCAGAATCTGATGGGGTTGTGGGGGGAGGCTGGAGCCTGTGGGTGAAAGGTGTGTGTATTAGGTGGTTGGAAGGGGGTGGGGGATTAAAATAGGAGATGGGGTAGCTGATGAGGAAGGATTTGGAAGGGCCTATAAACTGGAAGACATGGGCGAGGATCGGAAGGAGGGGGGGTGAGTTCTCACTCATCCCTACATGGCTTAATATGCCCATCGTCCTCCCACCCTTCTTGGCCCACCAGTCACCTCTCACCTATCTCACCACTCCTCCTCCCCTTTTTAATACAGGCTATCTTCCCTCTCCGAAGAATGACACAAAAGGCTGGAGTAACTCAGCGGGACGGGTAGCATCTCCGGAGAGAAGGAATGAATGAATGAAGGAATGAATGAATTAATACATTTATTGGCCAAGTATTCACATACAAGGAATTTGCCTTGGTGCTCCGCCCGCAAGTGACAACGACATACAGTGACAGTTAGGAATGAGGTGACCTTTCGGATCGAGACCCTTCTTCGGACTGAGAGTCAGGGGAGAGGGAAACGGGAGATATAGATGGTGACGTCGAGATATATAGAGCAAATGAACGACAGATATGCAAAAAAGTTACGATGATAAGGGAAACAGGCCATTGTTAGCTGTTTGCTCGGTGAGAACGAGAAGTTGGTGCGACTTGGGTGGGGGAGGGATGGGGAGAGAGGGAATGCATCTGTCCTCTTGCAGGGTTTCAACCCGAAACGTCAACCATTCCTTCCACCCCCAGACGTTGTTCGATCTGGTGGTTTCCTCCAACAGATTCTTTGTTGCTCCAGTTTCCGGCATCGACAGTTCTTTGTGCTTCTAATATTTTTGGTCATCTCCCTCCTTTTCCTGTATCTTAAAGCTTGTTTCATCTCTAAATGAATAAAACATTATTGACTTCAAACATCCATTCTGGATTTTTCATCTGTCTCTGTCTCTCTCTGCAGGTTCTGACTGACCTTCAAATATTCGCACCTTTTTCTATTCAAGATTTTTACCATCTACCATATTTTGCATTTGTAATGCTGATGCTTCCTGACCTGCTGAGTTGCTCCAAAGCTGCGGGTTTTGCAAAAGACTCCAGCTTCTGCTGTTTCTTCCACCTCCGCTTGCTTTTGGAATATTCTCTTGAAAACATCTACAGATTCACAGTAGAGAGCATATTGACTGGTTGCATCATGGCCTGGTTCGGCAACACGAACGCCCAGGAACGAAGAGGATTGGAAATAAGATCACCCCTTATCCTCCTGTGCTCGAAGGAATAGGGTCCCACTCAACATCTCCCTGTAGTTCGGACCCTCAAGTCCAAGCAACATCCTCATATATTTTCTCTGCACCCTTTTCCAGCTTCCAGCCTATGCTATCCAAAGTGTGATATGTCACTTGACTTAATCCTATGTGATTATTTTCTCTTGTTTAATTTGGCTTAAAGATACAGCATGGAAACAGGCCCTTCGGCCCACAGAGCCCTCGCCGACCAGTGATCACCCCTTCACACTAATTCCATGTTAACCCACTTTTCCATCCACTCCCTGCAATCTAGGGGCAATTTACATGGGAAATTGACAGAGCCTGAAATCTGTAAGGTCCAGGCTCAGGAGCAGCTTCTTCCCTACAGCCATCAGGCTAATAAACACTGCAACCTCCAAATCAACTTGTTATTCAGGACGTGGGGCTGTTAATATGTTTACAACAACATCTCAAAAATAATATTGTGATATTGTTATTGGGCGGCAGAGTGGCGCGGCGGTAGTGTTGCTGCCTCTGGTAGCTCCAGAGACCCGGGTTCGGTCCTGATTACCGGCGCTGTTTGCACGGAGTTTGTACGTTCTCCCTGTGACCACGTGGGTTTTCTCCGGGTGCTCCGGTTTCCTCCCACACTCCAAAGGAATACAGGTTTGCGTGTCGATTGACTTCTGCGTGTTGTCATTTATCCCTAGTGTATGGGATAGTGCGAGTGTATGGGGTGATCGCTGGTCAGAACGGACTCAGTGGGCCGAAGGGCCTGTTTCCGTGCTGTATCCCTAAAGTCTTCCCACACTCCAAAGACATACAGGTTTGTAGGTTAATTGGCTGAGCTACATCTGTGCTTTGAAAACTGTCCCTTGTGCATAGGGTGATTGCTGGTCTGCACGGACTTGATGGGCCGAAGGGCCAGTTTCCACGCTGTCTGACTCTAAATGATTATTTCTAGATGCAGTCGTGCCAATCACACAATGAGATTGGGGAGAACTGGTGAAGTGAAGATAACTCTTAACTTCCTGACATTTGGCCATCTAAAGGTGGCTGCTGCTGCTGCTGCTGCTATAGGTGGCCACATTTCCCAGTTTGCTGCTCACCATGGCATTTGAGAAGCCACCCAGGTTCTGCTTTCGTGAAGGAACGACCCATGTGCTGTGCATTCAGTAAGGAGCAGATGGCATCTTGTGAGCTGGGACCTGCCAGTGTCTCCACAGAACAACAAGCATGGAAACGCAGAACGCCATCTGTCTGATGAAAGTGTGATTCAAAAATCTTTCTCAGCTCAGTGGAACCCTGCATTATCTCCCCACCTGGGGCACAGATTGCAATGTACTGGCTTGCTTGCTTGCTGTATTAGAGAGCAGGGACATCCACTATCTTCCTCATGGGTGACCCTCAGACTAGCTTTGATCGTATTTTACTGGCTTTACCTTGCACTAAACACGATCCCATTATCATGCTTAAGAAAGAACTGCAGATGCTGGAAAAATGGAAGGTAGACAAAAATGCTGGAGACACTCAGCGGGTGAGGCAGCATCTATGGAGCGAAGGAATAGGTGACGTTTCGGGTTGAGACACTTTAGGGGTCCCTTTACGACCACAAACGTCACCTATAACTTCGCCCCACAGATGCTGCCTCACCCGCTGAGTTTCTTTTTTTTTACACTTTTTTTTAATTAAAAAAAAATTATTAGAAGCAGTCTACTAAAATATAAGCAGCGGCATATGACACAATACAGTTATTGTACAGCTTACATTTTAAATTTTAGCTAAAGATGAGCAAGGTGGAGAGAGAAAAAGCAAGAGAGAGAGAAAGTGTGTGTGCAAGAATAGAACCCCTAGACTACCAAATTGGTGTAGCTAAAGAATGAGTAAGTAAAAGAAATAAGAAAGACATAGAGAAATAAAAAGACAAAAACAGAAAGAAAAACAAAAGGTGGTGATATACCTGCTTCGTATCCCTCCCCACCCATCACCCAGCCCGCAATTTGATTTAATTCCAAAATTGTGTTGCACCATATTATCCTTGTAATGAATCAATGAATGGTTCGAGAAATGCTCTGGTTTTACTATAGTCTCATATTGTCAAGATGTAGCATCTCCGACATGTTTGTAATCCACATTTTAAGAGTAAGGGCAGATGTATGTTTCCAGAATTTGAGTATTCGTCTTTGAAATATTGATAGCTCGGAGCAGGCTTCCGGCATTCCTAGAATAATCAGTTCCGTGTCGGGATCCAGTTTTGTTTTGAATGTTTTTGAGAAAATTTCAAAAATTCCTCTCCAAAAGTTATGTAATTTTATGCAAGAGGCAAAGGAATGTGTTATAGTTGCTTCTTGAAGGAGACATTTGTCACAAATAGGAGATACATTTGGAAAGATCTTATTCAGTTTAGTCTTTGAATAGTAGAGTCTGTGCAGTATTTTGAATTGGTTTAAAGTCTGCCTAACGTTAATCGAACAATTGTGTATATATAAAAGGTTTCCTTCCCCCTTGCACACTTATCCTACACATTTGTACCAATTTACAATTTACAGAAGCCATTTAACCCGCAAGCCTGCATGTCTTTGGAGTGTGGGAGGAAACAGGAACACCTGGAGAAAACCCACATGGTCACAGGGGAAATGTACAAACTCCATACAGACAGCGCTCATAGAAACATAGGAAATAGGTGCAGGAGGAGGCCATTTGGCCCTCCGAGCCAGCACCGCCATTCATTGTAAATCATGGCTGATCATCCGCAATCAGTAACCCGTGCCTGCCTTCTCCCCATATCCCTTGACTCCGCTAGCCCCAGAGCTCTAGCTAAGTCTCCTTTAAATTCATCCAGTGAATTCCCCCCCCCCCCAGTGGCTTCTGTGGCAGAGAATTCCACAAATTCACAACTCTCTGGGTGAAAATGTTTTTTTCTCATCTCAGTCTTAAATGGCCTCATCTTTATTCTTAGACTGTGGCCCCTGGTTCTGGACTCCCTCAAAATTGGGAACATTTTTCCTGCATCTAGCTTGTCCAGTCCTTTCATAATTTTATATATTTGATCGTCAGGATCGATCCCGGGCCTCTGGCACTGTAATGCAGCTTCTCTACCGCTGCGCCGCCCACACAGTTGCTCGGAAAGAAAAGCCAGGAGATCCGGAGCCTGAGATCGAGGAATCAGAAACCAGAAAGAGAAAGAACAGGAGGAGGACTGTGAGTGGGGTTTCAATACAACTTCTGCAAGAACATAATGTGGATGGTGCCAGATTAGTCAACTCCGATGGAATCTCCATTCCCTCCCAATGGAGTTGGCAGCTGATCAGAGTGTAGGAATGATTGCATTCCTACAGCTCCATTCATGACTTTAGGATGGCCAAAGAGCTTTGCAGCCAATGAAGTTCTTTTTTAATTTCAGTTTTAGAGACACAGCGCGGAAACAGCCCACCGGCCCACTGGGTCCGCACCGACCAGCGATACCCCGCATATTAACACTATCCCACACTAGGGACAAGTTTTACATTTATACCAGGCCAGTTAACCTACAAAGCTGCACGTCTTTGGGGTGTGGGAGGGAACTGAATTTCTCGGAGAAAACCCACGCAGGTCACAGGGAGAACGTACAAACTCCGTACAGACAGCACCCGTTGCCAGGATCGAACCCAGGTCTCTGTAAGGCAGCGACTCTACCGCTGCGCCATCGTGCCGCCCTACTTTCCCTATTTTACTTTCCAAACTCTGATGCAAAATTATACCAGATACATTGACTTATTCTCGTCATCATTCTCTGACCACCGTCTCCTTTCCCTTTCTTGTTCTTGCAAACGTTTGTGGTGACGTTTCTCTCAATGAAAAATGCCAGCTAGGAAATGCTTGCTTTCCCCAGCCGTTGAAGTTACCCAATGCAGTGACTCCGCATTAGTAATAGTCAAACACAGATCTTTCTCCAGTTATTTCCATGCAAAGATTTATCTTGCCTTTAGGTGAGATGGCACAGTGGCGCAGCGCCAGAGACCCAGGGCTGTCTGTACAAAGTTTGTACCTTCTCCCTGTGACCTCCGTGGGTTTTCTCCGGGTGCTCTGATTTCCTCCCACACTCCAAAGATGTACAGGTTTGTAGGTCAATTGGCTTCTGTGAATGTTAAATTGTTCCAAGTGCTTAGGATAATGTTAGTGTAAGGGGTGATCGCTGGTCGACGTGGTCTCGGTGGGCTGAAGGACTTGTTTCCACACTGTGTCTCTAAAGTCTAACAGGTTTTCCGTCAGAAGAGCCTTTGCAAAAACGCTCAATGCTCTGGAAGCATCTCAACGCAAACCTATTGTGACTGGCACTCAGCTGTTTGGTATTTATCCAGGGGGAGAACTCTGTCAGCCTCTATCTTCACCACCTGGGCTCTCATTAATTTGTTTTTCGTGCTCCTGATGATAGTTAAGTCATGTCGATCCAAACTCAAACGTTCACCGCCAACCATTCCCATTACATCGTCAGCAATGAAGTCTTGAAATGGATGCCAAGGAAATAGGGTCGAGCAGAATGCCCCTATGTTAGCGAGCAACAAAAGCTTTTCACTGTCCCTCGGTACACGTGACAATAAACTAAACTAAAGTAAACTAATCTAAACTAAACTAAACTAAACTAAACTTGAGTTTAGCAGAATGAAAGGTGATCTCATTTTACTGTTGTTTTTTTTGGGGGGGGATGCTTCTAGGGTTTAGTTAAGACTTGCAGATAGGACCAAATATCTTTTCCAATTGAATGTTAAGAACAGACTCGATCGCTGGACTATCGGGGACTGGGCTGCCATCAGTTTTCCAAGCCCTCACCAACTTCCTGCCCAAATACCTTTTCCCATCCGTCATCCAAAGTGATCGGTTACTCTTCATAATGTGGGCACGAAGGAAGGTGGTGTGCGGAAGAAAGGCCATGCTTGTCAGACTACAGGTCTCCCGGCAAACTAGAATAAGGTTTGTAGCTATTAACCACACTCATCTTCTCCACTTGGCCCGACTGCGCATTCACACCGTGCCTATCCAACAGTGCCCCAGCTCCACTGACTCACACTGACACCACAACACACCACAATCAGGGCAGCACGGTGTCCTAGCCTTACGGCACCAGAGACCCAGGTTAAATCCTGACTACAGGTGCTGTCTATATGCAGTTTGTACATTCTCCCCAAGACCTTTGGTTTCCCCCCACGCTCCAAAGACGTACAGGTTTGTAGGTTAATTGGCTTGGTATAAAAGTAAATTGTCCCGCGTGTGTGTGTAGGAGAGCGTGAATGTGCGGGGATTGCTGGTCGGTGCAGACTCGATGGGCCGAAGGGCCTGCATCCGTGCTGTATCTCTGAACTAAACTAAAATAAACTAATCCGTCCCGTCCCTTCCAGCCCAGTTCCATCACTGCCTGTTCCACAAAACCTGCTGCTCTCCTACATGACATTTCACACACAGTTAATGTGCAAAACCTATTACAATGTTTAAAACGGCGTTTAAAAATGTTTGAACCGGTACATGGATAGTATAGGGTCAGAGGAATATGGGCCAAATGCAAGCAGGGGGGACCAACGTATATGGGGCATGATGGTCGACGTGGCCAATCTTCCAACAGATTGTACATAAGTTCTCAAGTGAAAGGAGTAGGATTCGGCCCTTCGAGTCTACTCCGCCATTCAATCATGGCTGATCTAACTTTCCCTCTCAACCCCATTCTCCTGCCTTCTCCCCATAACCCCCTGAGCAGAATGGTAATAGAAAGAAAAAGATCAACAGAATCATTTCAGAGAAGATTTTTCAAGGATGTTGCCAAGACTCGAAGGCCTGAGCTACAGGGAGAGGTTGAGCAGGCTGGGACTCTGAGCTGCTCGAAGGAACCAGGTAACATTGATTTTGTTCAAAGCTAACTTCATAGACTTATTTCAGGATGCATACTACGTTCCTTTCTTCCTTTCGCTCAGCTAAATTTTCCAATTTCGTAAAATAATATGTGATCTCATTAGTTTTTTTAACCACCATTTCACGCCGTATAATAAAATTGAAATTCGCTGGATAACTATTTGTTCATTCTGCATTCATTCCTCCTCAGTACTGGCTATCGGCCTTCAATTTGGAAATTGTGTTTGTCTTTCCAAAGTCTAAATTATTAATACAACCTGTGAACTCAGCTGAGGGTATTTTCAGCATTTCAAGTCGGGGATTTTTATTTAATTGGGCAGTTTGCAGAGGCTCTGACAGCAGCATAACCCTGTTATAAATTTCCTACATTCCAGGCTAGAGCACTAACGTCAGAATTTAATGATGTGTTTATTTAAAATCTAAAGTGTCCTAAGCCTTTTAAAGAAATCTACCTCACTATCACAGCAGAACTACATATTCAGTACATGAACGCTTGCTGATAACACTTCCACTTGACGTTGCTCTGAGCTGCGAGATTGGCAGGGAATGTAGGCACTGGGACAGGAATAAAGGTCGCACTGGTGCAGCGGTGAAGGCTTTGCCTGCCATGTTGTGGTAGTAATTAGGGAAGCTTTTCTCTCCTCCGACCAAAGCGATTCACCGTGGAATGGAAAAGTAATTTAATACCTTGTTAGACGCAAAATGCTGGATTAAGTCAGCGGGTCAGGCGTCATCACTGTGCTCCCTGTTTCCCCTGTGGCTATCAAACTGTACAACTCCTCCCCCTTCTGCCTGTGGGGTAGACTGAGACTGACTCCCCTCCTCCCCTCCCCAATCTTTCCACATTCCCAATCCTTTCCACTCATCACTGTAATTTCATGTTTCATGTATCTTGTATTTTTATGACTGTTGACAGATCAATTTCCCTCCTGGGATAAATAAAGCTCTATCGTATCGCATCGTGGTGCAGCAGTGAAGGCTTTGACAGCCATATTGAGATAGTATTAAGGAAGCTTATCTCTCCTTCAACTAAAGCAATGCCTCATGGAATCAAGGGATATGGGGGAAAAGCAGGAACGGGGTACTGATTTTGGATACTCAGCCATGACCGTATTGAATGGCGGTACTCCTGCACCTATTTTCTTTGTTTCTATGTTTCTCACTGTGGAGAAAAGAATGGAAAAGTGATTTAATACCTTGTCAGGCACTAAATGCCAGAGTAAGTCAGCGGGTCAGGCAGCATCTCTGGAGATAAAGGAAGAGGTGAGGTTTCGGGTCGTGACCCTTCAACAGTCCTGTGGGTGTGGCAGTGCCTCCACACTGCAGTGGACCTCTGCAGAGGTACCGCCATCTTGGAGGGACCACGGACACAGGCCGTCCAACTGCCGTGGGTTACCAAAGTTCTTGGAAGAACTGGTTCCCAGGTACGGTGCAGAGAGGTTCTTGTGGAACTCAAGGATGACAGCAACCGATCCATTATAGAAACATAGCAAATAGGTGCAGGAGTAGGCCATTCGGCTGTTTGAACCAGCACCACCATTCAATAATGATCATGGCTGATCATCCAAAATCAGTACCCCGTTCCTGCTTTAAGAATAAGGAGTAAGCCATTTAGAACAGAGACGAGGTAACACTTTTTCTCACAGTGAGTCTGTGGAATTCTCTGCCTCAGAGGGCGGTGGAGGCAGGTTCTCTGATGCTTTCAAGAGGGAGCTAGATAGGGCTCTTAAAAATAGCGGAGTCAGGGGATATGGGGGGAAGGCAGGAACGGGGTACTGATTGTGGATGATCAGCCATGATCACATTGAATGGCGGTGCTGGCTCGAAGGGCCAAATGGCCTACTCCTGCACTTAATGTCTATTGTCTATTTTAGTGCATTTAATTTACTTCTAGGGCAGTTCAAACTCCATTATGCTGGTGTGCAGAGCCAGGAGGAGTTAAAAATAAAATGGAAAAAGTCCAGAAAAAAAATCACCGCAGGGTTAAATGAGTGTCCCGGGGAGAATAAAAACAGTCGGGACATGAGATTAGTGCGGAGCCGGTTCCGATACCGGTGGCTGTGGAAATACCCGTTAGCGAGCCTATAATTGCTCCACAAACAGAAGCCACGGAGGAAATTCTTGTGCCAAAGAAAGGTAAAAGGAAATCCGTGAGGCCCGTGGTTTCTGATGACTCTGATAGTGAAAGTCCTCTCGATAGAAAAGCCATGTGGCTAAAAATGGAACTCATGGAGAAACTTCTCCAGACTATTATCAACCAAGGGTCCAAGAACCCAGAATATTCCCAAACAGGCCCTGAGGGGTTTGCATATCAAGAATATGGCATTATGCCAAATTGGGAATTTGAAACTCCAGACCCTGAAATTGGGCTGGAGGAAGTGTCCTTTGACGAAGTCTTAGGAGCACCAGGGCTGCAAGAGACAGACCCTGAAGGTGGTGATGCTGGTCATGAGTACCCACCACAATATAAAAAGATGAAACCGGGTGTGCCTGATGTTGCAAGAAGCTTTGCTATACCTGAAGGAAGTGGTGAGGCCATGGAAGAAAACCTGGCTGCCAACATTAATTATTTGGTATCTCACCAGCTTCAAGAGGCTGTTATGGTTGAAACAGCAGATTTATATAAAGCACCGGTAAATTGTGCCTCACTGAGGGTACCTATGGTGAATCCGACTATTTGGACACCAATATCGTCAGTTATGCAGGCACAGGAAATACGTTTTCAAAGAGTCCTCAAACTTATAGTTCAGCTGGCATCACTGCTTTTGGGAAGCAAGTGGAAGGTTCTGCAATGACCAAAATTCAAAAAGATATGTTGGCTTTATACTGCAATCCATTTTTTGAGCTCAATTGTATGAGGAAAATTACGATTCAGCCCATTTTGCTCCCTAGATTTGCAGATCTGTGCAGAACAAGTAATGTTCAAACTCCTGGTTATTTGTTCGGAGAAAACCTGCCCTATCAAATCAAAGATATGGATGAAGAGGCAAAATCTATTAGCCTCATGAGACCCTTCATCTTTGGCCAAAGAAGGTCCAGTGCAATAAGAAGGGGATTTGATTTTGGAGCTGGAACAAGCAGAGGCAGGAGTATGGTAAGGAAGTATTACCATCCAGCACAGCCTAATGTTCACCCATATGTGGGGAGAAGGGGACCAGCACAGACGTTTGGAGAGGTACAAAAACTTTATTCTATCACAGAGGAATCTTTGGATGAACCTCCAATTGGTGGTAGATTACAATTGTTTTATGATGAATGGGACTGTATAACATCTGACCAGTTTATATTAGATACTGTATCAGGCGCTACAATAAAATTTGTAGAAGGTACTGATCCACCGGCACAGAATAAACCTAATCGTGTTTTGATGTTTTCTGCACTTGATAAAGCTGAAATTAAAGAGGAAGTAAACAAATTGTTTAAAAAAGGAGTTATTGAGAAAACTGTTAAGCATCCGCAGCAATTTTTATCAAATATTTTTCCGAGACCTAAAAAAGATAGAATCATTCTGGACCTTACACACTTTAATACATCTGTCCAATATAAATTTCAAGATGGATACATTCAACACTGCAAGACAATTGTTATCAGCAGGTTGTTACATGGGTACTATAGACTTAAAGGATGCGTATTATTCAGTACCAATTCATCGTCATTTTTCGAAGGTACTTAAAATTTAGTTGGATGGGACAGCTGTGGCAATATAAAGCATTACCTAATGGATTAAGCTCAGCTCCTTGGCTGTTCACAAAGTTGTTGAAACCAGCACTTGCACAGCTAAGGGCACATTGCTATGGGTTATCTGGATGACATTTTAATTATCAGTACTAATCAGAAGTCAGCTGAAAAATCAGTTTCAGCAACTACAACCCTGTGGATTAGTTAGGGTTCCTGATCCATCCAACAAAATCTAAGCCATCCCAAACAATTGACTATTTGGGGTTTGTGATTAATTCAGTTACCATGTTAGTGACTTTACCAATAGACAAAATTGTTGATATTACAAATGTATGTTGTTGCCTTATTCACAAACCTTATCCCTCCATCCGAGAAGTAGCAAAGGTTATTGGTAAGTTAGTAGCAGCATTTCCTGCAGTGGAATATGGTCCACTACATTCCCAAAATCTCCAAAGGGCAAAAGCACAAGCATTAAAAAAGCGAGCAGGCCATTTTTATCGGCCCATGCAATTACCAAAGGAGGCTTTATCAGAGTTACAGTGGTGGATTGAGAATGTTCCACAAGCTGTTAAAAACATTTTAGTACAGCAGCCTATAGTGGTTTTACAAACTGATGCAAGTGCTCTCGGACGGGGGGCTACGGATAATTTCACCAGCTGTGGGGGCAGATGGACTGTCCAAGAGGAATTGTTTCTCCAAACATATGGTATCAATTATTTGGAGTTATTGGGGGCATTTTATGGATTACAAGCTTATTGTTCTACTATGACGGATTTGCATGTCCAATTACAAGTAGACAACACCACAGCTGTTGCATATATTAATCACATGGGTGGTGTAAGATCATTATCATGTGATTGTCTGGTTAATCAGATATGGTATTGGTGTATTGATAATAAAATTTGGCTTTCAGCAATTTATCTCCCAGGTAAAGACAATGTTGTGGCAGACAACAGATCAAGGAAATTTAAAGACAATACGGAATGGATGTAATATTGTAAATCGGTATGGATTACCAGACATTGATCTGTTTACGTCTAGATTAAATCACCAATTGCCCAAATACGTGTCCTGGGAACCCGATCCAGGAGCAGTAGCAGTGGATGCATTCTCGCTACATTGGGGGAACATGTTCTTTTATGCTTCTCCCCCATTCTGCCTGGTTAGGCAATGTCTTACGAAAGTAGAGCAAGACTCTGTCACAGGTTTATTGGTGGTTCCAAATTGGCCTACACAGGCATGGTTCCCATTGATGCTTAAAATGATTAGGGAACCATTTATGACGATTCCTAGCTGCAGTGATTTGTTGGTGCAACCAGTAACAAAAGAAATTCATCCATTACATGATCATATGAATTTGTTAATCTTCAGGTTTTGACCAGACCACTGCAAGGGCTTGGACTGTCGGATAGGACCATGATGTTATAGCTTCGGCTTGGCGAAATAGCACTAAAAAACAATATATGTAACATATAAAGAAATGGGAAGTCTTTTGTAGACAGTCAAATATATCTTATCATACTGTGAACATATCAAATGTATTCGAGTTCCTTGCTGGGTTGCATTTTGAGCAGCACTTAAGCTATAGTGCCATTAATAGTGCCCGTAGTGCTTTATCGTCCTATTTAGGACAAATTTCTGACCGTGAATCAATCGGGTCTCATCCATTAATATCCCGGTTTATGAAAGGGATTTTTAATAAAAATCCTCCCAAACTCAGATATACAGAAATTTGGGATGTCAGCATTGTGTTTACTTTGCTTAGGCAATGGACTCCAATCACGTCAATGTCTTTACAAAAGTTAACATTTAAAGTGGTAATGTTAATGGCATTAGTGTCAGCACAAAGAGTACAAACATTGCAAATGTTGCATTTAGATTGCATGCATGTGGCTTCAGATAACATTGTGTTTTACGTTTATGATCTAATCAAACAAAGCAGACCAGGGAAAACTGGAACTAAAGTAATGTTTAAATCTTACCCTGTTGATCAAACACTGTGTGTAGTTAGACATTTGACTCAATATATTGAAGTAACCAAGAGTCTTCGGGGTGGGAGACAGCGTTACTGATTATGCACAAAAAACCACATACAAAAGTATCAGTACAAACCATTTCTAGATGGTTAAAACAGGTTTTGGATTTAGCAGGAGTAGACACTGATGTGTTTAAATCTCACTCCACCAGGGCAGTAGCTACATCTGCGGCAAAGGTACAGGACGTGCCGCTCGATCAAATTTTAGAGGCCACAGGGTGGTGTAAAGAAGAAACTTTTTCAAAGTTCTACGATAAACCTGTTCTCACGGTGCCAGGCTTTGGACACGCAGTGTTGGGTTCTCTGTGATTGTTTACTTTGTTTTACTATCAATTTATAGTATCGATTTATGTTATCACTTTATACCTTTATCACTTTATTGTTTATTGCTTTGTTTTACTATCGATTTATATCATCGATTTATGTTATCACTTTATACCTTTATCACTTTATTGTAAACTTTCCCCTGGGATAAAGGGGTTATCACTTTTGTTCTTTTATAATTAAAAGACTTATTACATAACTGAAGCAATGTTTTAAAAGATATATTATTTACTCACCACTGTGTTGACTTAGCCAGAGTGTTGTATGGAATGAATCTACGACATAAAAAACACAGAGCTTCAAAATCTTCACGTAGTCACTCATGTGACTCCGAAGTAAAATAGTAAGATTAAACGAGAACTTACCAAAGTTTGTTATTTTATGAGGAGTTACGATGAGGGATTGCATGCCCTCCACTCCCAACCCTCATAAAATAAATGATCATCTGGTAGTTCTAGTCTATGTTGAGCCTTACTATCTTACTCCGGCTATGGGTTCTGTGTTTTTCATGCCGCTGCTTTGAAGTATGCCGATCATGCGCCAGGCGGGGCTTCTTCACGTAATCCCTCATCGTAATTCCTCATAAAATAACGATCAAACTTCAAACTTGGTAAGTTCTCGTTTAATCTTACTATTTTACGTCTATTGCTTTCTCCCCGTATCCCTTGATTATAAGTTATAGCTAACTCTCTCTTGAAAACATCCAGTGAATTGGCCTCCACTACCTTCTGTGGCAGAGAATTCCACAGATTCACATCTCTCTGGGTGAAAAAGTTTTCCTCATCTCAGTCCCAAATGGCCTACCCCTTATTCTTAAACTGCGACCCCTGGTTCTGGACTACCCCAACAGAGGATTTTTTTTTCTTGCATCTGCCCTGTCCAATCCCTTAAGAATTTTATATGTTTCTATCAGATCCTCTCTCATCCTTCTAAATTCCAGTAAATATAAGCCCGGTCGACCCATTCTTTATCAGGATCGTGAAAGGACCTGTCCGTGAGAGAGATGTGCTCACACTTTTGGAGTCTGAACGTGAAGCAAGAAGATTAAGGGTAAATTCAAATTCAAGTTACATTTATTGTCACATGCACCAATTGGTTGGTACTGTGATATTTGAGTTACCATACAGCCATACGAATAAAAATAACAAAATACATGATGGAATTTAACATGAACATCCCCCACAGCAGAATCAATGTTTCCCCCTGTGAAGGAAGGCAATAAAGTTCAGTCATCATCCTCAGGTATACCAACAGCCACTTGAAGATCCTTACTTCAATAACTAGTTACAGACACTTGCAAACTTTTTTTAGACAAATATGCGACAATAAATTCTGTGAATTGATAGAGAAAGCAGTGGCTGGTGATCATGTACTAGGACTGGCAGCTTAAACTGAAGCCGGAGGCATCAGCAGGTGAATACACCTGTCCAAGATTAAGTTACATTTCAAAAATTAAAGATAGATCAGCAAGTAACATACCTTACAGATGCTGCCTGATCCGGTGATTTACTCCAGCATTTTGTACAGTATCTGTTATATCGGCAACTCGAACGCCCAGGAACAAAGGGGATTGTAGAATGTGGTGAACACTGCTCAGTCCAGTCTCAACTCTAAACGTCACCTATTCCTTTTTTCCAGAGGCACGGCCTGACCCGCTGAGTTACTCCAGCTTGTCGTGTCGCTCTTTGGTGTAAATCAGCATCTGTAGTTCCTTCCGTGTTGTTTTGTGCAATATATTATACACCAACGTCATATTTTCTTGAAGTTTAGTTTAGTTCAGAGATGCAGCATGGAAACATGCCCTTCGGCCCACCGAGCCCAGGCCGATCATCTGTTCACACTAGTTCTATGTTATCCTACCTTCATAGAAATGTAGAAAATAGGTGCAGGAGTAGGTTATTCGGCCCTTCAAGCCAGCACTGCCATTCAATATGTACATGGCTGATCATTCAAAATCAGTAGCCCGTTCCTGTAAACTCCGCACAGAGAGCACCCGAGGTCAGGATCCAACCCGGGACTCTGGCGCTGTGAGGCAGCAGCTCCACCAGCTGCAACACTGTGCCACCCTAAAGGATCTCTGCCCGGTGGGAAGAGGTATATCAAGACAGAGGTATATCATAGTGCATGCATCAGTCGTTGACTTTGAAGAGGCCAGCAAGGAAACAGATATTGCAATTAATCTCAACAGACTAGCATGACATTTAACAGCATCAACAAGTTATGGGTTTACAACACAATCGATACACTCAAATACAAACCTCTAGGTTGACACCCATTAGTTTAGTTCAGTTTCTTGTTTAGTTTAGTGTCACCGAGGTGCAGTGAAAAGCTTTTGTTGCGTTCCAATCAGTCAGTGGAAAGACAATAAATACATGATTACAACCGAGCCATTTACAGTGTTTAGATACATGAATAAGCCTATGAGCTTGTGAATAAGTTTATTGGGCAAGTATGTACACATACAAGGAATTTGCCTTGGTGCTCCGCTGGCAAGTAACAATTGAGTAACAATTAAGAATAAAACATAAAACATTAAAACATTAAGAATAAAACATTACATGTGAATGAAATAAAATATCAGTGCAAACAGAGGCTACAGACTTTTGGTTATTGATAAGGGAATAACTTTTGGTGCAAAATAAAGTCCAATGAAAGATAGTCTGAGGATCATCGATGAAGTAGATAGTACCCAGGTCGAAATTCCAATAGAAACCAGAAGAGCTAAAACCGGTAGAGTCTTACTGGTTTCTACTGGTCCAATTCTCTACTGGTTTTAATATGGAAAGTGAAATAATACCTTCAGGACTGCTCTCCAGTTGTGGGAGGATGGTTCAGTTGCCTGGCCAATTGTCAATGTTGTTGGACCATCCTGCTGGCGAGAGTTTGAGTCAAGGCAAAGTCTACGTTTTTGTAAACAATGCCATTTTGCTGGTGCCCTCTCTTCACCGGAAGTAGAACAGTGAAGAAAATAAAAACAGATCTACAGAAGCTGTTTCAATAGGTAAAAAGGGAAAGTAGAACGTAGAAAGAAATAATGTAAGAGAGTGTGGAGGTGCAGTTACTGAGTATATTGAAGTCAAAGACTGCAAGAGTTTTGGATCTAGGAATCAAGGGATATGGGGTCAGTGTAAGAAAGTAGCACTGGGGTATATGATCGCGATGATGAGAGGATCACCGGGGTGGGAGATTGCAACCTTCGCGTGGTCCGCCCTGTTTCGACTAATGCAATCAACTCGACGTGCACAAACGGAAGATCAAATAGAACAAGTTGTCCGACAACTTTAGGCTGTGCACGCCACACGAAAGAAGAAGAAGATGAAGAAGAAGAATGAGAGGATCACCTTGTTAGACCGAACTTTGCCATCGATAGAAAGCTTGGTGGCAGAGTGTAGAAAACGAAGAATGCGGAGAAGCTTCAGGAGGTGATAGGCAGGCCAAGTGAATGGACAAGGACATGTCAGGTGGAATTCAATGTGGAAAGATGCCAGGTCATCCTCTTTGGTAGAACAAAATAGAAAGGCAATGATATTATAAGATGCCTGTGCTCAGGGGAAGTGGGTAGATAATTGAACGTTTGCACAGAGTGTCAGCAAATAGTTGAAAGTTACCACACAGTGTCAGCAAGTTTATGACAAAGGTTTATGACATTTATTATATGAGAATTGGAGTCGGAGAGGAGAGACATCCTGATGCAATTATATAAGGCCATCGTGAAACTGTATCTGGGGTATAGTATACTGGCCTGGTCTCCCCACACAACAAAGCACATTACTTGAAATGGAGAGCAGCTAAAGTTCACCAGGCTGATTGCTTGGCTGAGGGCTTTGTCACTCGAGGGCTGATCAATCAGACCGGGCCGAGGCGCTCTTGAAACTTTGGGAGAATGAATTGCAATCTCATTGAAACATACAAAAATTATTTGCGTGGAGAGCGAAGGGGGACCCGTGTGGAGATCGGCGGGACTGCCGAGAGGGAGAACAAGGAGGGCCCAGCGTGGGGGTACCTCAGAGAACTAAGGGGGAGCACCACTGGTATGTGTTAAAAAATGTTTGTATTAAAATGGAAATACTTTATAACTCTGTCATTGCCCTTTATGTGGCGGCTCTTTGCACACCTTGCGGAAGCAAAACAAATAATACCACTGTGACTTGTCACGTGCGACAAGGAAGTATAAAGCATCATTCATTCATTCATTCATTCAGATATCCTGTTGGTGTTGCTCATTGCTGTCTAGAGCCAGGCATTACAATTTTATGATCTTATGCTCACAGTCTGAAAATAAGGGATCGGACATTTGGGTCAAAGAAGAAATGGTTTTATTTTCAACTGGAGGGTAACACATGTTTGACATCCCCAATGTTATTCTCAATTTCATTCTCAATTTAGATTAGTTTAGTTTAGTTTATTGTCACATGTACCGAGGTACAGTGAAAAGTATTTTCTACGAGCCAACCAGCCAGCGGATCACAATCGAGCCATTCGCAGTGTAGATACATGATAAGGGAATAACTTTAAGTGCAAGGTAAAGCCAGCAAAGTCCAATCAAAGATAGTCCAAGGTTCCCCGATGAGGTAGATAGTAGTTCAGCACTGCTCTCTGGTTGGGTGAGGATGGTTCAGTTGCCTGATAACAGCTGGGGGAAAAAAGTCTGGTGGTGTGCGTTTTGACACTTCTATACCTTTCGCCTGATGGGAGAGGGGAGAAGAGGGTGTAAGCAGGGTCATTCTCAACAGAGTTGTCAATTTAAGAGGGTGAGAAGGTGCAGTTGCTGAGTTTATTTAAGTCAAAGATTGAAAGAGATATGGGGTCAGTATAAGAAAGTAGCACTGGGGTGAAAGGTCAAGTGTTATTTTGTTGAATGAACTTGAGGGTGTCCTGCCTGAATATTTTATGTTCCTGTGGCTTCATGCACAAACATAATGACTGATTATCACATTGCTGTTTTGGGCAATTTCTGTGTTCGGATCATTCACCACATTTTCTGCATTTCTATAATTGACAGCATTTCATAAAGGTATGCTGGTTGCCAACTGCTTTAGGATATCCAAGTGTCGTAATGAAAAGTTTTCTTGTCCAAATTAGGAATGGTTACGAGGAAGAAATGTTCCACAGGCAATTTAAGGCAATTAGGTTAGTTTAGTTTAGTTTAGAGAGTTTAAACAGACCCTTTGGTCTCACGCCGACCAACGATCTCCCCGCACTATCCTACACACAGGGGACAATTTACAATTTTACCAAAGCCAATTAATCTACAAACTCGTACCTCTTTGAAATTTGGGGGGGAAACCGGAGCACCCGAAGAAAACCCATGCAGTTCAAGGGGAGAACGTGCAACTGTGTTTCTATAGGCACGGGTTATTGATTTGGGACGATCAGCCATGATCACAATGAATGGCGGTGCTGGCTCGAAGGGCCGAATGGCCTCCTCCTGCACCTATTTTCTATGTCCATGTTTCTAAAACTCCGTACAGACTGCACCGGTAGTCAGGATCGAACCAGGATCCCTGACGCCGAAAGGCAGCAACTCTACCACTGCACTGTTGGGACTGCCTTGTCTTCTTTCAGACCTTAACAAAATTGGTACAGGGACAGGATTAATATTAGTCTTGGAGGCACTCTGGTGCATTATCCAGACTGTTACCACTTACGCAGTTGCCAGATCCGTTTTGCTTTGAGAGCTTTGCAGAGCAACAGCGGGTCAGCCCAGGCAGTCGTTTAAAAAGCACACGTGAATTTCCACAGTTAAGTCGGTTGAATTCAGACGGAGTGGCTTATAAATAATTTATGGGCAGCTTTCATGTGGTGCCCAGATTAGTGTGGAAATTAAAACACAACACTTGATTAAATCGTGGCAGCCGCGTAATAGACAGAACAGGAGCTTTGTAGCGACGAGCTGATATCATGGATTACAGTAGAATTATAATCACACTGGAAAGATGCACGTCTCCCTCATTTCAGAGACAGAGGAAGCCGATTACCTGTGACAATGTGCGATAGACGATAATTATTTTAGGCTCGTTTTTGTCTTCAAGTTGGGGTCTAATTTAGTAAATTGAGTGAATTCCGTCACGTATAGTCCAATGTTTCCTCAGTTCTGTCATCTGATTTCAGTGAACAGAGCTAAATAGGGCTCTTAAAGATAGCGGAGTCAGGGGATATGGGGAGAAGGCAGGAACGGGGTATTGATTGGGGATGATCAGCCATGATCACAATGAATGGCGGTGCTGGCTCGAAGGGCTGAATGGCCTACTCCTGCACCTATTGTCTATTGCCTATTGCCTATAACATTTATTTCAGTGATCGTTTTTGGTTGCATTGCTTTGAGATCACGGTGGCGCAGCGGTCGAGCTACTGTCTTACAGCGCCAGAGACCCGGGAACGATCCCGACTACGGGCGCTGTCTGTACGGAGTTTGTACGTTCTCCCCGTAAACCTGCGTGGATTTTCTCCAAATCTTCGGTTTCCTTCCACACTCCAAAGACGTACAGGTTTGTAGGTTGATTGGCTTGGTGTAAAGGTAAAATTGTCCTGGTGCTCGCAGGGTAGGCTGGAGGGTCTGTTTTCCGTGCTTTATCTCTAAACTAAACTAAACTGATTGATGGAAATAAGTCACACTTGAAATTTAATCTCAGAATAAGTTCCACCACTCTCTAATAGATCTGGCTCTCAGGAAAATCAGTAAAAGAGATATAGAAGCATACAGCACAGAAACAGGCCCTTCAGAACCATACCGACCAATTTGACTCAGTATTGCTATAAGCCTAATATATATCTCACAGCTTACATACTGCAAGTGTGTAGGAAGGCACTGCAGATGCTGGTTTACACCGAAGATAGACACAAAATGCTGGAGTAACTCAGCGGGGCAGGCAGCATCTCTGGAGAGAGGGAATGGGTTACATTTTGGGTCGAGACCCTTCTTCAGACTGAGAGTCTGCATAGCTTAGGTTTCCCCCCCCTTCTCTGCACCACAGTCATACCCATGTTTCTGTTCAAGAGTTCAAGTTCAAGAGTTCAAGAGAGTTTTATTGTCATGTGTCCCTGATAGGACAATGAAATTCTTGCTTCGTTTTAGCACACCAGAACACAGTAGGCACGAATACTGCAGCTTACCAGATGGACAAAAGCTGGATTTTTGCCACAGAGTGAACGAAAGGCAAGAGGCCATTGATAATGAAGATAGGTGTGGCAAGGTGGCACAGCGGTAAAGTTGCTCCCTTATATCGCCATCCATCTGTGGCAAAGAATTCCACAGATTCACCACATTCTGACTAAAGACATTTCTCCTCATCTCCTTCCTGAAAGAAGGTCCTTTAATCCTTTAATTCCGAAAAAGTAATGTTCTATTAAGGTAATGTTCCAACCCTACACACTAGGGACAATTTACGGAAGCCAATTATTCCACAAACCTGCACATCTTTGGAGTGTGGGAGAAAACCTGAGAACCCAGAGAAAACCCACATGGTCACGGGGAGAAGGTACAAACTCCATACAGACCAGACATTTCCAAGCCGCTGAGGAGTGTTCACCCGACGCCGGAGTTCCAACTTTCCGGCAAGAACGCCTGAAAAACATCGGACTGGCTGCGGAGGCCACTATAGGCCCGACTATGGGTGAACAGGGGATGGGACTGGACTTTGCTGCCTTCCCCCACAGTGGGAACCATTGTGGGGGGATGTTTTTATGTTTATTGTTAAATTCTTTAATGATGTGTCTTATCTTTATTCGTGTGCTGCAAAATGGCAAGTCAAATTTCACTACACCATTTGGTGTATGTATAATAAATGTCCTTTGTACCCCTTGTATCCTTTGTATCCATAGTCAGGATCGAACTCGGGTCCCGGCGCTGTACGGCAGCAACTCTACCGCTGCGCCACCGTGCCAACGCTGCATTCTAAGCCACATTCAGGATGGAGACTTTAACAAGTAATCTGCTCAGGAAAGGACATACTGACTGACTATTGCCTTCCACTGTTGAGCGACTCTTAAGACCACCACCCACTGTGTTGGCCCAGTGGCGCAGCTGGTAGTGCTGTTGCCTCACAGCGCCAGAGACCCGGGTTCGATCCTGACCTCGGGTGCTGACTGTATGGAATTTCAGCCTTCTCCCTGTGACCGCGTGGGTTTCCTCCAGGTGCTCCAGTTTCCTCCCACATCCCAAAGAAGTGTGGCTTTGCACTCTCCCTTCCTCTCTCTCTTCTTTAGAGTCACAGAGTGATACCGTGTGGAAACAGATCATTCTGCCCAACTTGCCCTCACCGGCCAACATGCCCCAGCTGCATTAGTCCCACCTGCCCGCGCTTGGCCAATATCCCTCCAAACCTGTCCTATCCATGTTCCTTTTTGACTGTTACTTAAATGCTGGGATAGTCCCTGCCTCAACTGCCTCCTCTGGCAGCTTGTTCCATACATCCGCCACCCTTTGTGTGAGAAGGTTACCCCTCAGATTCCTATTAAATCTTTTCCCCTTCACCTTAAACCTATGTCCTCTGTAAATTGCCTCCAGCATGGAGGGATTGGATGTGAAAGTGGGATAACGTGGAACTACAGTCGTGCGAACGGCTGATCGAAGGCCGGCGTGTACTCGGTGGGCCGAGAGGCCCGTTTCCAAGCCGTATCTCTGAACTACACTGATGTGGACGGGGGATCAGTGTGGACTCGTTGGGCTGAAAGGCCCCTGTTTCTAAGCTCCAGCTTTCAATCCAACCGAAGCCTTTAATAATGATTTGAGATGCTTTGGCCTTGAAATGAAGCTAATAGCACTTTTTAAAACTCTGAATGGCCATCGTGAATGGATAATTGTTTATGTCACAAGAAATAAATTCTGGCTTACTCATCGCTGTATAGCTGCTCCATTTAATCTTGCTTGGTGAGGTATGAATGACAGTATAAACAGCTAATTGACTGGGTCCCATCAAATACACTTGTCGTTAATCACGATTGCTTGACAATCATTTCTATTTGACAGTCGCAATGAACCCAGAGACTGATTGTCCCTCCTGCTGTGCTCGCCATTTCACTTTTATTTATAGATAATGTAAATTTGAATATGAAAAGCCTCAATTTCCACATAATATCTTTATTCAAAGTTCGCTGACCAAACGGTGCCAGTAGGAAGCTGCAATCACAAGCTCTGTGGCTTTTTAAAGAACTGTGTAGACAAAAGGAACTGCAGATGTTGGTTTACACAAAAGAATTCAAAGTGCCAGAGTAACTCAGCATCTGGGACAGATGTACCGACTCAGTCTCTGAAGTGCAGCTCAGTATAAATAAATTGTTGACAAGAGTTCAGCAATATTATGTCACCCATCCCTTCTCTCCAGAGATGCTGCCCGTCCCACTGAGTTACTCCAGCTTTTGTGTCTATCTTCGATTTAAACCGGCATCTTCAGTTCCTTCCTACACGTTTCGTCTGCTCCACTGCGATGCTGCCTGACCTGCAGCGTTACTCCAGCACTTTGTGTCTATCTTCGATTTAAACCGGCATCTGCAGTTCCTTGTGTCTTCATGGATTCATTCACTGGCAAGGATTATCAGGCTTACTTAAAGCATTGTCCTGAAGTTTACAATGGCTAAGAAGGAACTGCTGATGCTGGAAAATTGAAGGTAGACAAAAGTGCTGGAGAAACTCAGCGGGTGAGGCGGCATCTATAGAGCGAAGGGTTTTGGCCCAAAACGTTGCCTATTTCCTTCGCTCCATAGATGCTGCCTCACCCGCTGAGTTTTTCCAGCACTTTTGTCTACCTTTTACAAAGGTTAAACCTGGTCAAACTGCAACAAAGACCCCCCTGCCACCAACCACCTGCCTTCCAAGTTACAGGTTAAATCATTGAATGAGGTGCCGGGTAATTTATCAGCCTGTGGTTGTGATTCTACAGTCGTTTGATGCTTCCAACAGTCAGTCACAAAATCTGTGGAGTAGTGCAGATGGTGTTTACTTTAGCTTAGGCTAGCTTAGAGATACGGAGCGGAAACAGGCCCTTCGACCCACCCAGTCCGCACCGACCAGCGATCCACATTAACACTATCCCACACACAATAGGGACGGTTTTACAGTTACACCAAGCCAATTAACCTATAAACCTGTACGTCTTTGGAGTGTGGGAGGAAATGGAAGATCTCGGAGCAAACCCACGCGGGTCACGGGGAGAACGTAAAACTCCGTACAGACAGCACCCGTAGTCAGGAGGAAGAGGGAGAGGGGGAGAGAGAGGGGAGAGAGGGGGAGAGGGGAACAAGAGAGAGGGGAGGGGCGAGAGAGGGGGAGACAGGGGAGAGAGAGAGAGTTGAGAGGAGAGAGAGGGAAAGACAGAGGGGAGAGAGAGAAGAGCGAGGGAGGGGAGAGAGAGGGGGAGGGGCAGAGATGGGGGAGAGAGAGAGAGAGGGGGAGAGAGAGAGAGAGAGAGGGAGGGGAGAGAGAGGGGGAGAGTGAGGTGGGAGGGAGAGAGAGAGAGGGGAGAGAAAGAGAGGGGGAGAGAGAGGGAAGGGAGAGAGAAGACAGAGAGGAGGACAGAGAGAGGGGGACAGAGAGGGGTGAGAGAGAGGGAGAGAAAGAGAGAGATGAAGAGAGGGGAGAGAGAGGGGGATAGAGAGGCAGGGCTGCCAACTCTCATGCAATGAGCGTGAGAATCACGCATTTCGCCAAATTCTCACGCTGATCACAAATTTATCACGCTCTGTCGTGAGAAATTCTGCGATCAACGAAAATTTCAAAACGCATATCAACTGCATGGGCCACGGGATTTGGAAGCAGAAGCAGCGGCGGGGACAGATGCGGACGGGGAGCAGAGCTGGCGAGTGTTTGCCGGGCTGGCGAGTCGTTCACTGCAGCTCCAGCCATGGAGCAGCCTCAGTGCAAGAGTCCCGGGCCGTTGGAGGCGTCGGTAGCGTTGTGCCGGTGCGGTGAGAGTCTCTGTGCCAAATTCGCCCAGGTAACTGGCATGGATCAGGCTGTGGCTCGGTTCATCCTGGAGGACAACCAGTGGCTGCTGGAAGTAAGTACCAAGCACTGGGTAGAAACGGTGGACAATAGTGGACTTCAAATGGGGGTGGTTGGAGAAAGCATCCTGCTTGCCTGCTAGATTTTCACTTACTGTAACTGCAGGAAAAATGTTCCCGATGTTGGGGGAGTTCAGAACCAGGGGTCACAGTTTAAGAATAATGGGTAGGCCAGTTAGGACTGAGATGAGAACAAACTTTCTTCACGCAGAGAGGTGTGAATCTGTGGAATTTTCTGCGACAGAAGGCAGTGCACGCCAATTCACTGGATGTTTTCAAGAGAGAGTTACATTTAGCTCTTGGGGCTAACAAAATCAAGGGATTTGGGGAAAGAGGTACTGATTTTAGATGAACAGTCATGATCATATTAAATGGCCTATTCCTGCACCTATTTTCTATGTTTCTATGCTTGGGTATATTGCAATAAAACTCGATCACTTGATTTTGAAGCATTCATGCATAGTGGAGGTATAATGTAGTCATAGAGTGATACAGTGTGAAAACAGGCCCTTCAGCGCAACTTGCCCACACCCGCCAACATGTCCCAGCTACGCTTCCTGCTTTTGGGCCATACCTCCAAACCTATCCTATCAGTCTACCTGTTTCAAATGTTGGGATGGTCCCTGCCTCAACTACCTCCTCTGGCAGCTTGTTCCATACACCCACCACCCTTTGTGTGGAGAAATTTACCCCTTAAAAAGTAACCTCTTAAAAATACTTCATTCAAAACATTGAAATCATACTTCTACAATGCACTAAAGCATGATTTTAATACATCAAATTTCAAAAAGTCCCTACCCTGGGAGGGGGGGGGGGGGGGGGGGGGGGGGGGACACCGCCCTTCCACACCCTTTCCCCACTCGGTTGCTCCACTCCCTCACTGGGTACCCCCAAGGCCTGTGATCAGTGATCGCTCAGCCCCCCCACTTTCAAAAATGTTCCGCGGCCCCTGGTTCAGACGGAGAACACTGCCAGATGTGAGCGGGGAACTGAGGCCAGTTGTCCGTGATGTCTGGATCCCAATGCTCGGCGCATCATGTTTCGGAGTTGGCTAATGTTATTGGTTTGTAATTAGCCTGATTTGCAATTAGTTGACAAAACCTTAATTTATTAATCTGGAATATCCAGGAGGATGGGATAAGTGTAATATTAAAATGACATGCAAGGTGTCAGGCTGTGTGTCACAACCTACAGCCCCGATAACCCATTATTTCCTTCAGTTAAATATTGGGAAGGTAGCACTATTGTCACTTGCCACTCAACTATTATGTTTGTTTACCTCACTGACTATTTCTAACCCCCCCCCCCCCCCCAATTCCTTTGACAGGTTGAATAGAAATGTCCCCATTCTCGTTGTTTTTGATTAATTGAACACATAGATGAACATCCTCAAGGAGTGTAATCAGATGGAAACTGATTCAGATGCGATATTTAAGAGCTTGTACAAAGAAGGGACCTTTTTTTAAAGGAGTGACAGAGATACTTGCAGGAGAATGTGTGAGGAGATTATTATTTGTCTTTAGTTTTAGCTTGAACCAGGACATCCGAAGATTCAAAGTATAATACAGTAATTGTGCTGATACTGACCACAACCAACCACGTAATGAACATCTTCCATTCCGGAGGTTTTACTTTTACGATGCCATTTAAACTTCACTTGGATTTCAATCTCTTCAATGTAAAAGTAATTGGGAAAGGGGAGCATTGGAACAAAAAATTGCCCTCGGTACATATTAACTAATATAATAATGTATGCATGTTGGTTGGTGCAATCAAAACAAAGATCTTTTTATCATTGCTTTGTTCTGAATACCACAGAAAATATTATGTACTCTCAAGATCACATTTAATAGAATAATATTGCTTAAATATATAGTTATTGGACTTTGAAATTCGGAAAAATCCCAGCTGAGAGGAAGACAGCAAAATACTGAAAATATTGGCGGTGAAAATGACTTCAAGACAGTTTGTTAGGAAAATGAAAGAAATGGTAACCGAATACTTATACAGCTGAGTGAGTATAATTTTATGGATGAGAAATTGTGTTCAACCAATTGATAACTTCTTTGACAAAGTAACTAGCATGTTAGATAACAAGGAAGCCAATGGGTGCAGCAAATTTTGTAATACAAAATTTGGTCTGTGAAGTGCCCCATAAAAGATTACTGCATTAGATAAGCACCTATGGGCTTGAACGTAATAGGTTAAGTCCAGATATGGGGCTTTGTGTGTGGGCCAGATATATTGTCAGTGCAGAGGGGCTAGGAGCAAGACCAAGTGTGCATCCAGAGTCAAGGCCTGGAATAGTACTAGGTGTGCAGTCAAAGCTGGGACCAGGGAGTTCAGCACTGGGAACCTAAGCAGGTAAGCAGCTATGATCAGGGTAGAATAGGGGGGCAGATGTAAGGCTGGACTCAGGGTCAGGAATGAGAGAAGGTATGCAACTGGAGTCAGGGTCAGCAGTAGTACCAGTGTGTGTAGTGAGACCCAGGTTGGTCAACATGGGCCAAGTTTTTGATTATAATCTGATTTCCATACATGAATATACTAAGATCATTCATGTGCTGCATGTTGATCAAAGCCTGGGCTCTACTGTGGAAAGTAATTAGGAATGTAATTTAGTCTAACCTTATTCATAGCAAATTCAATTTAAAGCATAAATATTGCATTCAAGTGTAAGTTAAAAGACTCGCTA
This sequence comes from Okamejei kenojei, assembly GCA_035221665.1. Classification (NCBI taxonomy): domain Eukaryota; kingdom Metazoa; phylum Chordata; class Chondrichthyes; order Rajiformes; family Rajidae; genus Okamejei; species Okamejei kenojei. The sequence goes on from CM069149.1 coordinate 39,926,753, forward strand.
CAGTATGCACCATATTGCACAATTTCAAGCTGAAAAATGCAAAAGCTCCGTACCAATGGGGGGGGGGAGGGGGGAGTGTCCGCCCTCCTCCCACACCCCCACCCCCCCACCACTAAGCTCCCTCGGGCTTGGTCTTTCGCAATTTCTCACTCCCAACTCTGACCCAATGTTGGCAGCCCTGCAATAAGGCACGACCAAAGATAGTCCGAGGGTCTCTAATGAGCTCGATAGTAGTTCAGGACTGTTCGCTAGTTGTTGATTGGATGGTTCAGTTGCCTGAAACTGCCCCTGAATCTGGAGCTGTGCGTTTTCGCACTTCTATACCTTTTTGCCCGATGGGAGAGGGGAGAAGAGGGAGTGGCCGGGGTGCGACTGGTCCGTGATGATGCTGCTGGCCTTGCCGCGGCAGCAGCGTGAGGTGTAGATGGAGTCGATGGAAGGGAGGTTGGTTTGTGTGATGGTCTGGGCTTTGGTGTTAAAAACCAAGAACATCCCTGTGACTTGTGACATGCGGCAATAAAGTATCGTTCATTCATTAGACCATTGTCCTTGAGTTTACAAGACTATATATTGGTTAAACTGCAACAAAGACCCCTTGCCACCAGCCACCAGCCACCTCCCTTCTAATTGTGTCCACAATTTTAAGTGCTAATTCTCATTTGATGCAATGATCCTTAAAATCACATATCCCCGATTCAGCCTCTCAGTCATGTTAAAACTATTGTCAGTGCAGAGATATTCATTTATCTATTTATTTTGTAAATCTGAAAAATGCAAAAATCTGGAATTAGTTAAACTGACGACAGTTGTTCAGTCAGGGATGGGAGGTTTTAGGTTTACTTGACTTAACAATCATCCTAGATATCTCAGGAGAAAAAGCATGATTTCTGTCCCAGATCATGCATGAAAATAATTAGATCAAAAATATGATACAACATAAAGCTGATGGAACTGCTACAACTGCAGAAAAAGGCCATTCAGCCCACCGTGCCCTGTGCTATCTCTTACTCAGAGTCATAAGTTCATGCTCACAAGTCATAGGAGAGGTCAAGACCATTCAGCCCATCGAGTCTAATCCACCATTCAATCATGGCTGATCTATCTTCCCCTCTCAACCCCATTCTCCTGCCTTCTCCCCATAACCCCTGAAATTCATACTAATGAACAATCTGTCGATCTCCACCTTAAAATTACCATATGACGGTCCTCACAGCTGTCTGTGGCAATGAATTCTACAGATTCACCACCCTCTGACTAAAGAAAGTCCTACTCATCTCCTTTCTAAAGCTGCGTACTATTATTCTGAGACTATGCCCTCTGATCTTAGACTCTTCCACTAGTGGAAACATCCTCTCCACATCCACTCTATCCAGGCCTTTCACTATTCGATTAGTTTCCATGAAGTGCCCCCTCATCCTTCTAAACTCCAGCGAGTACAGGCCCGTCAAACACTCATCATACGTTAACCCAATCATCCACGGGATCATTCTCATAAACCTCCTCTCGACTTTAGTCAAAGAGATACGGCTTGGAAACAGGCCCTTCGGCCCATGGGGTCTGTGCTGACCATAAACAACCCACTTACTCTAATCCTGCTCTCCGCCATTCCGTCCCCCCACGTTCTCATCAACTGCCTCCAGATTCTACCACTGGCGGCAGTGGCACAGCGGTAGAGTTGCTGCCTTACAGCACCAGAGACCCGCGTTTGACCCTGACTACGGGTGCTGTCCGAACGGAGTTTGTACGCTCACCCAGTGACCTGCTTGGGTTTTCTCCGGATGCTCTAGTTTTCTCCCACACTCCAAACACTTTGCTTGGTATAATTGGGAATTGTCCCTAGTGTGTGCAGAATAGTGTTAATCTATGGGGATCGCTGGTCGGCGTAGATTCAGTAGATGCGGTGTTTCCGCGCTGTATCTCTAAACTAGAGGAAATCCTACCACTCAGCTACATACTGGAGGTAATTTACAACAGCTTATTAACCTACCAACGCACAGATCTTTGGGACATGGGAGAAACTCAGAAACATAGAAAATAGGTGCAGGAGTAGGCCATTCAGCCCTTCGAGCCAGCACTGCCATTCAATATGATCATGGCTGATTATCCGGAATCAGACCCTGTTCCTGCTTTCTCCCCATATCCCTTGATTCCATTAGCCCTAAAGGGGCTGTCCCACTGCGGCGACCTAATTGGCGAGTTTAGAAGAGTTTAGGAAAGTTTGAAAAAGTGTCATGTTGAAGACCTCCTTCGACAATGTAGAAGACCAGCTACGACTAGCTTCGGGAAAATTGCACACCGAATAGTGGAGAGTGAAGACGACTTCCTGCGATCACCTTCGACCTCCCTTCGACTGTGTTGAAGATTATCTACGACTACCTTAGACTACCCTCGATTACCTACGAATGACATGCTGACCTACTACGACCTACTTCGATTAAACCTTTTTTTAATTTTATTTTTTTTAATTAGAAGTAATGTACAATAGTATAAACCAAAAATAACATAATATATTTCATCTACCACTTCTTGTTTTAAACTTTAATAATAGAAAAGTAACAGGAAGAAAAAGAGAAATAGAGAAAGTTAGATAAGATAGTGATATTAATAGTACGTGAAAAAGTGGAAAGAAAGAGCCCATGAAGGCGCAGAGCACGAGGAAGAGTAAAAGAAAGGAAAATAAAAATAAAAAAGGAAAATATAAAGAAAATAAGATAAAAGGGATGTACCTGCTTCATATCTTTACACACCCCTCACCAGGTCCTGAAACAGTTTCTTCCTCGACTAAACCTAAGAGTAAAAAAAAAAATCAATTTATTTTCCATGGCAACCTTTTTGTACTCGCGGGCATTTTTCAGCATGTTGAAAAATACGCTGCGACCTAGCTGAGGCCTTGAGTACGCGGGGACTACTCTCGAGCATGAAGGAGAGCTACAAAGACCTCCTAGGACCTCGTGTCGACCATGCTGCGAGTATGAGTCGAGGGCAAACTCTTCTAAACTCGCCAATTAGGTCGCCGCAGAGCTACGTATATCTAACTCTCTCTTGAATACATCAAGAAATTCAAGGTGACAGAGAGAATGAAGAAACTCCACAAAGACTGCACCTGAGGTCAGGATCGAACCCAGGTCTCTTGCACTGTGAGGCAGTTGCTTGACTGGCTTGTAAAATCTGCTTCAATCTCGACCCAGCTCCTTTCCCATAGTCCAGTGATAACAGGGTCATAGCTGCTCCTTACTTATTTGATTAAAACTCTTGATAATTTATTTTTGGACATCCCATTAAGCATGCGTAAAAAACATGTGGACATCCTTAATATTCTCATTCGCATCACAGTCTAGTTTGGAAACAACTCCAATCAAGACAGCAAGAAATTGAAGAGAATTGTAGCCCAGACCAACCTCCCTTCCATTGACTCCATCTACACTCCGTGCTGCCTCAGCAAGGCCACCAGCATCATCAAGGACCAGTCTCACGCCGGTCACTCCCTCTTCCATCAGGCGAGGGGTACAGTATTTTTGAAAACACACACCTCCTGATTCAGGGACCTTTTCTTCCCAGCTGTTATCAGGCAACTGAACGGCCCCCTCACCAACTAGAGAGGGGTCCTGACTCCCATCTACCTCGTTGGAGACCTTTCAACTACCTTTAATCGGACTTTATCTTGCACTATACGTTATACCCCTTATCCTACATCTGTGCACGGCTTAATTGTAATCATGCATAGTTTCTTCCCGGACTGGAGAGTACGCGAGCTCCCAGTAGCCAAACATTTAAACGCCCCATTCCCACACTGATTTTTCTATCCTGGGCCTCCTCCACTGTCAGAGTGAGGCCTCACACAAATTGGAGGAACAGCACCTCGTATTTCACTTGGGCAGCTTACATCCCAGTAGTATGAATATTGAAGGTTGACACAAAATGCTGGAATAACTCAGCAAAACAGGCAGCATCTCGGGAGAGAATGAATTGGTGACGTTTTGGGTCGAGACACTTCTTCAGACTGATGACAGGTATGAATATTGATTTCTCTAACTTCAAGTAACCCTTGCATTCCCTCTCTCTCCATCCAGTTGTCCTGCTAGTTTCACTGTTCGTATCCCTTCATTATCACCTCTTCCACTGCCAACAATGGACCATTGTGGGCTCCACTTTTCCTGGGTCATCGGTGCCGCCTCTGATTTGTTTTGAACCTTTTCTTTTTTTCTTTTTTCTTTTATGTTTATTTTATTAGAAGCAATTGTAAAGCATAAAGCAATCGGCATGACAGTTATACAATTTTCATACAGCCTCATTTTTAACATTTTATAAATTGATACATAAATCAAGAAAAATAAGTTTACACATAAATCGAGAAAAAGAGTAAAAAGGAAAGAATGAAGAAAAAGAAAAAATATACAAAAAAGAGGGAAGAAAAGACTCCTGAACTGCCAAAGAAATGCAAGAAAAAAGAAAAACGAGAAGAAAAGGAAAAAGAAAAACGGAGATATGTCCCACTGTCCTTCCCCCGACCCTGCTCACCCTTCCCAAGCATCGGTTTTAAATTTGTGTTCAACCATTCTGTTGTTGAAGAAATCCAGTGAATGGCGACCATGTTTTGGAGAATTGGTCCACTTTATCAGCCAAAACAAGCCTAATTTTTTCTAAATTAAATGTCTCGGTCATTTCAGAGGTCCACAGTTTTGAACCTTTTCACACCTCCAGTTTCCCTCGACCCTGGCTCTCAGTCTGAAGAAGGGTCGCGAACCGAGGCGGCATCACTCCTTTTCTCCAGCGATGCTGCCCGTCCCGCTGAGTTACTCCAGCATTTTGTTTCTACCTAAAGTTTATCTTGTCCGATCCAAGGAATTTACCAACTTTCTGCGAAAAACCTCGAAGGCAGGAAAAGTAAATGGGAAGAGGAGGTTGAGCAGGATTTTGAGCAGCTGTGAGAGACCAATAGGGGGAGATGGTGAAACAAGGGCAAGACCCCAAGAAGTAGAACAAACCATCAGACCAGGCAACATCTTATTAAACGGCAGAACAGCCTATGGGAGTTGAGTGGCTGACTCTTGTATGTACGTGTACATGGGGAAGAATGGGAAAAGGAGCTATGGTGAGAAGGAGAAGGGATAGCTCAATTTAGTTCTGTTTATTGTCACGTGCACCGAGGTACAGTGAAAAGCTTTTGTTGCGTGCTCACCATTCAGCGTAAAGACAATACATGATTACAATCGGGCCATCCACAGTGCACAGATGCATGATAAGGGAATAACGTCTAGTGCAAGATAAAAAGACAGATGGATAGGCAAGAGAATATTTATTTTCCTAGCATTTTAAAATAAATCCGATAGAAAATAATTAAAAATTTAAAAAAAGATTTTAGAAGACTGTGATGGGAGCCCGGTGGAGAATAAGCAAAATTAGATTCAGAGAGATATCTGACATCAAGCTAAGGGGAAATGTTTAACATTTTCAGCAGCAAAGTTGGATCACACCATGCATGGTAATAAGGTGACTTCCAACAGTGCTGTTGGTTCTGAGAGGCCCCTAAACAGCCAGCAGCACTTCCTTTCATAGATTGTAGTCTTTGCTACGTTGGACCGTAGGTGCAAATGAAGCAATATCCAATCCCACACATCAATGCGTGCTTTAGATCACATGCACTTTGTAACCACAGTCTCAACTATGCCGATGGGGTGTTGATGGAATTTGCACTTTCCAGCATCTATATCTGGCCTGGCAGATATAAAACCTGGTGGCACAGCACGTCGTGCTGCTGCCTCCCAGCTTCAGTGTCCCTGGTTCAATCCTAACCTAGATTAGAATTAGAATATCAGGGTGGCACAGTAGAGTTGTTGTCTTACAGCACCAGAGACCCAGGTTCGAACCCGACTACGGGTGCTCGTCGGTAAGGAGTTTGCACCTTCTCCCTGTGACCTGCGTGGGTTTTCTCCGAGATCTTCCGTTTCCTCCCACACTCCAAAGACGTACAGGTTTGTAGGTTAATTGGCTTGGTACACATGTGAATTGCCCCCACTGTTTGTAGGATGGTGTTAATGTGCAGGGATCGCTGGTCGGAGTAGGCTTAGTGGGCCGAAGGGCCTGTATCTCTAAACTAAACTAAACTATAACAACAGGGATGTAATGCTGAAGCTCTATAAGGCACTGGTCAGACCTCATTTGGAGCATTACGAGGAGTTTTGGGCCTATTATCTGAGGAAGGATGTGATGGCGTAGGAGAGGGTCCAGAGGAGGTTTATGAGAATGATCCAGGAATGATTGGGTTAATGTACGATGAGCGTTGTGACTGGGCCGGTACTCGCTGGAGTGTTGAAGGATGAAATGCACCGAATAGTGAAAGGCCTAGAGTGAATGTGGAGAGGATGTTTCCACTGGTGGGAGAGTCTACAATCACAGGTCATAACCACAAAATAAAAGGACGTGCCTTAAGAAAAGAGATGAGGTGGAATCTCTTTAATGAATCTGTGGAATTCATTGCAACAGGCGGCTGTGGAGACCAAGTCAATGGATATCTTAGTGGGAGATTGACAGATTCTCGATTATTAAGGGTGTGAGGGGTTATGGGGAGAAGGCGGGAGAATTGGGGCTGAGGGGGAAAGCTGGATCAGCCATGATTGAATGACAGAGTAGACTTGATGGGCCAAATGGCCTAATTCTGCTCCCAGAACTTATGAACCTCCGGTGTTGTCTGTGTGCTGTTCGTACGTTCTCCCTGTTATTGCATGGATTTCCTTTAAGTGGACTGGTTTCCTCCTACATCCCAAAGTCACTCGGGGTCGATGGTAGACTGGCCACCATGGTTTGCCCCAAGTGTGTATGTGGGTGGTAAGACATCTGCAGAGGGGTGGGGTGCTGTTGATGGGCATGTCTTTACTTTAGACGTTAGGCGGAAATAGGCCCTTCGGCCCATCGAGTCCCCGTTGACCAGTGATCACCCTGTACACCAGCCGAACAGCGATCCTCGCACATTAACACTATCCTATACACACAAGGGACAATTAACAATTTACCAAAGCCAATTAACCGACAAACCTGTACGTCTTTGGAGTGTGGGAGGAAACAGGAGCACCCGAAGAAAACCCACGTGGTCACGTTAAACTTAAGACTGAAAGTAGAGATGTGGGGGGAGGGGAGGAATTGAGGTAGGAAAAAGCCAGAACAAATCAGGGCCCCCATCTACTCTCAGTCTGACTCAAAACGTTTAATTTTGTAATTTTGTTTAGAGATATAGCACGGAAACAGGCCCTTCTGCCTGCCAAGTCAATGTCGACCAGTGATCCCCGCACATTAACACTACCCTACACACACCAGGGACAATTTACATTTTTACCAAAGCCAATTAACGCAGGTCACGGGGAGAACGTACAAACTCCATATTGTTAGTCAGAATCGAACCTGCGGCTCTGGCGCTGCAAGGCAGCAACTCTACCGCTGTGCCACTGTACCAGCCAGAGATGCTGCCTGACACGCTGAGGTACGCCAGCATGTTGTGTCTATCTTCTGCAAATGAGATACATGGTTTAAAAAAAACACGTAATGCTATATAATCTACAAGATGTGGAAATATTGATTCTTTAACTAATGCCAGAGATGTTTTCATGGAATGCAATAATACAATCATCCAGTTATTATAAAAGACCAGTTGTTGATGAAAGTGCCATTTGTATACCAGGAATTGATTTTGTTTGTAAATTCATTTAATTCTATAACTCTATTGACAATAAGCATTCCCAATAATGTCTATGTTTCTTACTTCCACAGTCGATTTATTTAATCAAAGATCTGCTGCTATGTTTGGAGACATGATCATTATGCTGGTATCTTAAACTCTCCTTGTCTATGCTACATTGTTCTGTACACTCCAACAATTTACTAACTTCAGTGACTATATTATGCCTCAAATTATTTTCTCTTTCTTAGTGGAAAGAAACAAATGGGCGGCACGGTGGCATAAGCGTTAGGGTTACTGCCTTGCAACACCGGAGACCCGGTTTGATCCTGACTACGGGTGCTGTCTGTACGGAGTTTCTACCTTCTCCCCGTGACCCACGTGGGTTTTCTCCGAGATCTTCGCTTTCCTCCCACGCTCCAAGGCCGTACAGGTCAGGCAAGGTAGGCACTGCCTACCCTGACTAAAATTATGAAATGGCAATTATTAAATATAAATAGTAAAGGCATGGGAGAATTATGCCTATCTAAGAGATCGATATCCTAGGTAGGCATAGTTCTCCGTGCGTTTTCGTCCGCAGCACTTGTAACACGGGAAGGGCTGTGCAGCCCACGTGCCGTCAGCGCTGCCTGAGCCGTCAGTTTCAAGGGGAGCTGAAGGCAGCAGAAATTCTGCCTTTGCAGCACAGCGCATGCACAGCAGCCTGATGCGCATGCACAGCGCGAGTTTCTTGGCGGGATTTTCAAATATGGATTGCCATTATTTTAATAGTATCTCAGGAAACAAAGAGTGAAGAATGGACTTAATGTACCAATAACGTGGTAAGTGCATTTCTTGGTGCTTAATTTTTATAAATACTGTATTTCCCGGGGTGGGGGGAGAGCTCCGTTCACAGTGTTTGGGGAGTCTAGCATTGTGAAGGAGGGGATTGGGGTCAGTAACCCACTTGCCACGCTCCGGTCTGATTGCAAGTAGATGGGACTTCAGCACGGAGTAAAAGGGCCGAGATGGCTTGTTTCCGTGCTGTAATTGCTATATGGTTTTATTGTGGCCGGGGAGTGAATTAGCTCGGGTGGCTAACTTTGAGCGGCCGCCGGGACCCGACAGCAGAACCGGCTGCCACTTCAGCCCCTTCTGCTGGTCCCCACTCACCTCTGGCAGTGCTCTCCGTCTGAACGTCTCTCACCTGCCACTCGCCGGCCGGCTTCCCGCAAATCTTTAAATTCCGACAGCGCATTCACGGGACCAGTTGAGGTTACTTGGCTGTGGGAGTTTAAGGATTTGCGGGACGCGGTTGACATGAGCGAAGCATAGCGAGCGGCAGGTGAGAGATGTTCAGACGAAGAGCACTGCCAGAGGTGAGTGGGTCGGCTGAAGACGCTGAAGTGGCAGCCGGTTCTGCTGTCGGGTCCCGGCGGCCGCTCGCACCCGAGCTGCTTCTATCCCTGGAAGTGGCGGCCAGTTCTGCTGTCCGTGTCCGGAGCGCTGCGGCAGCGGTGAGTGAGTTACTGATATGATCTCTGAACCCCATCCTTCTCGACACTCCTGCCCTCAATGCCACTCCTGCCCCCCCCTGCCCACTCCTGAACGCAATGAAATTTCGTTAACCCCAGGCACAGGCATCTTTAACCCCAGGCACAGACTCTCCACACGCTGTGAAAGGAACTCTCCCTCCAATTGGACCCTTGAATTAGTATTGTCATTCAATAAGATGACAACTGATTCAACGTCCCGGTGTGCTCCCGTTTTTCCCACCATCTCTCCACCTGCCTTCATCCTCCGTTCCCCACCCATTCAGTAATTAGAAAATTAAGGAGATTGAGAAGCCTTGGGAAAATTGAATTGTTACTTATTTTTTATATTTTACGAAGAGCACAATCTGCGCATGCGCGGTTTAAGATTTTATTTAAAGCCGGCTGGCTGCCTACCCTGAGTAATTACTCACGGCACGTGCCTGGTACAGGTTTGTAGGTTACTTGGCTTGGGATAAATGTAAATTGTCCGTAGCGTCTGCAGAATAGCGTTAATGTGTGGGGATCGCTGGTCGGTGCGGATTCGGCGGGCCAAAGGGTCTGTTTAGGCGCTGTATCTCTAAACTAAACTAAACCGTTGAGAAGTGAGGAGAAAGGGAACAAAATATTATGTAGGCGTAGTGACGGTGTTGCGATGTATTTCAAGAAAGATGATCTTTCTTTGAAGGAAACAGGCCCTTCGGCCCACCGAGTCCTCGCCGACCAACAATCACCCATATACTAGTTCTACCCTACACACTAGGGTATAAGTTACAGAAATCAATTAACCTACAAATCTGCATGTCTTTGGAATGTGGGAGACGACCCGAGCACCCAGAGAAAACCCACGCGGTCACAAAGAGAAAATTCCCCGCGCGGGTTTTCCCCAAGTACTCGAGTCTCCCCGCGTATTCCAAAGACGTACAGGTTTGCAGGTTAACTTGGTTTAGGTAAAAATTGTAAATTGCCCCTCCTGTGTAAGATGGTCCTAGTGTAAAGGGTCGCTGGTCAGTGCGGACTCGGTGGGCCGAAGGTCCTGTTCCCATGCTGTATCTCTAAACTAAAGAACTAAACTGAAGAGTCCGGTGGTGCGTGGCTCTGGACAGGGAGTGTTAACTATCAGGTGTTAACTCGCCTCTCCTGAGCTTAGTACCTGCGTTTAATCAGCTCGGACTGATGACGAGGCTATACACAACCGCAGCATTGTATAAACAGCAAAATCAGGGCGGCACTGGGGCACGGCGGTAGAGTCGCTGCCTTACAGCACCAGAGACGCAGGTTCGATCCTGACCTCGGGTGCTGTCTGTACGGAGACAGCGTGGGTTTTCCTGTGACAGCGTGGGTTTTCTCCAGGTGCTCTGGTTTCCTCCCACACTCCAAAGACTTACAAGGTTAATGGGCTGCTGTATATTGCCCCGAGCATGTAGGACAACGCCAGTGTACGGGGGCGATCGCTAGTCGGTGCAGATGGATTGGGCCGAGGGGCCTGATTCCACACTGTATCTCTAAAGTCTAAAGTAAAAATTATAGACACTTTGAAGGCGGAAATATTAAGGAGTTTTCTTTACAACACTGGTGATAATGACCTTGCATAAACTCACCGACGACAGTGAGCGGGTCAGTGAAGAATCTGCTTCACCAGAATGCAAAGTGGGATTTATTTCTGGTCAGCTGTATCACCATGGAAACCCACCGCCATCTGTGTCCGCCTGAGCAGAGCGCGGATCTTTTTGATACAAACTCCTCTCTTTATACCCAGGCAGGCTCACAGCACCCACTCAAGCCTGAAGAACTGAGACACAGGCTGGCATGAAGCCAGAATCCTGGTCTGGCATTCTCACATTCCAGGCACAGTTTGGCAACATTTCCGCCCATTATAATGAAACAGTGAAGGACCACGAGCTGGCAAGGACTGAATGAGAAAACCGTGCCTGAAGGCTCCGTGGGTTCGAATCCCACTGCCTTCAATTGCTGCAAACTTATTACAATAATAATAATAGAGTGAGATCATAAGATCAAAAGTCATAGGAGCAGAATGAGGCCATTCGGCCCTTCGAGCCTGCTCCGCCATTCAATCATGGCTGACCTATTGGTCCCTCTCAACCCCATTCACCTGCCTTCTCCCTAGCTGTTATCAGGCAACTGAACCATCTATCACCAACTAGAGAGCGGTCCTGACCTACCATCTACCTCATTAGAGACTCTCGGACTATCTTTAATCGGACTTTACTGGACTTTATCTTGCACTAAACATTATTCCCTTTATCATGTTTAGTTTTGTTTAGTTTCATTTATTGTGACATGGTACCGAGGTGCTTTTGTAATCGTGTATTTTCTTCCCGCTGGCTGGTTAGCACACAACAATCAGCTTCATGTTTTCACCTGTTTTAATAATGACAGCTTAAAAGGAGGCCAGATGAGAAATAGTTCCATTTCAGACGCAATGGGATGGTGGAAATCCGCAAATGAACAGCAATCACGGTGGAAGAGAATTTATGACAAGGTGTTAAAATATTTCTTGATATGTGCTGTCGGATAAGTGGAAGTGGGAAAAGGACTGCTAATAATATGCAAAGGAGGTATTCTTTCCACAATAACTAAACTAATTATAAATCTTTTTCTTAACCACTTTCATTTTCGTTGTCATTTTCTGGAACCCATTTCATCCCGAACTTTCTTCGCAGACTGCATTTTGTACTTTATTTAGAGTATTTTGGTTTAGTTTAGTGAAGTTTGATTAGTGCGGGTGTCAAGTGTTTATGGGGAGAAGGCAGGAGAATGGGGTGAGGAGGGAGAGATAGATCAGCCATGATTGTATGGCGGAGTAATTTTGATGAGCCGAATTCTACTCCTACCACATATGATCTTATGAAACGGCCTCTTCAGCCCACCGAGTCTGCACCGCCTAACAATCCCTGTACATTAAATGTTTCCATACCAAGCCAATTAACCTACAAACCTGTACATCTTTGGAGTGTGGGAGGAAACCGAAGATTGCTGAGAAAACCCACGCAGGTCACGGGGAGAACGTGCAAACTCCGTGCAGACAGCAACCGTGGTCAGGATCAAACCCGCGTCCCCAGGTCTCTGGCGCTGTAAGACTCCCGCTGCTCCACCATGCCGTACCTCTATAGACCTGCTGGTTTCTTTTTGTATTTAAAGTCATTATTTATGCTTGCCTCATCGATCCTAACACACATTTTAAAATCGCCCACTTCTCGGTATTTAATCGGTTCTGCTGAGCTCCATATGCAAAATCTACATTAAAATGTGTTTGGATAGGCAGCTTCGCAACTTGTCATGGGCTGCTTTGTTATTGTGCAAATCTTTTCTTTTCAAGTGTCTTCCATCTATCCACTCCACCTTTGGGATATGGAAATCTCTCCTCCCCGAGCAATTATCATATTACATTTCTTCACAACATTTTCTACTTGCCTAAGCAATTAATTATCCACCTGTCTGCTGTGGACAGCTTCCAATTATTACTCCACTGACCTTATCATTACTAATTTCTATCCAAATTGCTTCTGCCATCAGTTTCTTTTTTATCTGCTGTTGCGTTATCTTTGGCTAATTATGCCACTCCTCCTGGCTTTGTAAGTCTTCTTTCTAACAATTCAATGTGCTGCTCACTCGAATTCTTACTTGTTCATTTAGTGCTCACATTCACTGTAACACCAGAACTTCATGTTAAGCAAACCTCCAGACGTGGTGTACTATTGATATCCGGGGGGGGGGTGGGGGGGTTGAGGGGGGACCACATTGAAACGCACAGAATAGTGAAAGGCTTGGATGGAGTGGATGTGGGGAGGATGTTTCCACTAGTGGGAGAATCCAGGTCATAGCCTCACAATTAAAGGACGTTAAAGGAAGGAGATGAGGAGGAATTTCTTTCGTCGGAGGGTCGTGAATCTGTGGAATTCTTTGCCACAGAAGACTGTGGAGACAGAAGCCAGTGGGCATATTTAAGGCAGTGGTAGATAGATTCTTGATTAGTACGGGTGTCAGAGGTTATGGGGAGAAGGCTGGAGAATGGGGTTAGAAGGGAAAGATAGATCAACCATGATTGAATGGTGGAATAGACTTGATGGGCTGAATGGCCTAAGTCTGATCCTCTCACTTATGATCTTATGATATTGTTGCTTCCCTTAGTGTAAATGGGAGGCACAGTGGCGCAGCGGGTAGAGCTGCTGCCTCGCAGCGCCAGAATACCGGGTTCGATCCCAACCTCAGGTGCCGTCTGTGTGCAGTTTGTTCGTTCTCCCTGTGACCGCGTGGGTTTGCTCCGGGTGCTCTGGTTTCCTCCCACATCCCAAAGACGTGCGGCTTTCTCGGTTAACTGGCCTCTGTGTAATTCCCCCTAGCGTGGAGGGAATGGATGCGAAAGTGGAAGATAAAATAGAATGAGTGTGAACGGGTAAGTGTGGACCAAATATCACTGGGTCTAAATCTATGGGTTTAAAGGCCACTGGGTTTAAACCTATGGATCTAAATCTCACTGGGGATAAATAAATGGATCTAAATGTCGCTGCGTCCAAATCTATTCTGCCCTACTTTGACAAAAGGAAGCAACTGACAATTTTGTCAAAATTGAGTTATTGCTTGTTTTAGGGTATTTGAGATATGCTCTACACTATGGTGAACAAAAGAATAGTTTTTTTGAACATAGAAACATAGAAACATAGAAAATAGGTGCAGGAGTAGGCCATTCGGCCCTTCGAGCCTGCACCGCCATTCAATATGATCATGGCTGATCATCCAACTCAGTATCCCGTACCTGCCTTCTCTCGATACCCCTTGATCCCTTTAGCCACAAGGGCCACATCTAACTCCCTCTTAAATATAGCCAATGAACTGGCCTCAACTACATTCTGTGGCAGAGAATTCCAGAGACTCACCACTCTCTGTGTGAAAAATGTTTATCTCATCTCGGTCCTAAAATATTTCCCCCTTATCCTTAAACTGTGATCCCTTGTCCTGGACTTCCCCAACATCGGGAACAATCTTCCTGCATCTAGCCTGTGCAACCCCTTAAGAATTTTGTAAGTTTCTATAAGAATCATATTGTACTCAGAGAAGTCCTTCTCAGAGTACAATATGAAAATATTTATACCAGAGAAGCAAGAAATTCCATCACAGAGAATTGAACGAAAAACATGTTTTCCTCATTTACAAGAAAACACCTTTCTGTCAGTTGCTTCCTTTTGTCAAAGTACGGCGGTATTGATCTCAATGTCACTGGATGTAAACTATGGAGCTAAATGTCACTGGGTCTAAACCTGTGGGTCTAAACTTATGGATCTAAATGTCTCTGCATCATTTAGACAGAAAGACTAAATGTAGTCTCTACATCAATGTAAATCTAACTTGATTTAGATTTAATCAATGAAATTGATTGATTTAAATCAATGGATCCAAATGTCACTGGATCTAAGCCTGTAGATCTAATTGTCACTGGGCCTATAATCCCAGAACGCGCCCCCTGATAGCACTGTGGAAGTATCCATTACTGCAGTGTTTCAAGAGGGTGACCCACCATCATTTTCTCAAGGGAAATTAGTGGCCTAACCAAAGATGTCCGAAAAATCTCAGAGAGTCTAGAACCAGGGGTTTCTCAAGAATGAAGAACAGTCTTCACGGCCTCGATGGGGAAAATGAATTATTTGCACAGGATTGTCACTAGTTGGTATGTCCTTCCTCAGAGGCCCGTGAATTCTCAGACGTTGAATATATTTGAATGCCAAGATCAATAGAACTGTCACTGCCAATTTAGAGTACACTCAGTAAGATGCTAAGGATATCAGAATTTATGGAGATGAGGCAGCATAGATGCGCCACAATCTTATTCAATTCAGAAGCAGGTTTGAGGCCATGTAAGTGGAATTCATTGCCACAGAAGGCTGTGGAGGCCGTCAATGGATATGTTTAAGGCAGAGATAGATAGATTATTGATGAGTACGGGTGTCAGGGGTTACGGGGAGAGGGCAGGGGAATGGGGTTGAGAGGGAAAGATAGATCAGCCGTGATTGAATGGCGGAGTTGACTGGATGGGTCGAATGGCCTAATTCTGCTCCTATCACATGAACTCATGGACTTTAATGCATTGTTCGTGTTTATAGTGGGCTCCTTGCCAGAGAATCGAAAATAATAAACCTGGGACAGCTGAAAAGGTGATATTAAATGGAAAGATATTTGGGAGATTTGTGTGTTTTGGGGGGGAGGGATTGTGGAGGTGATATTTTACACAACCCAGGCGATTTGCCGCCCCTCAGATTAGCACCATATGAAGTCTGAATTATATGGGCCAAATGTCATAATTCTGCTCCCATCACTGACGAACTTATGAGCTTGTGTACAACCTACTCCTTATGTTGTAATGAAGAAACCTAACAGAAATCTGTCTCATCTACCTTTTGTTTTTGCACTCAACTTTTATTAACAAAACAAAGTGCACATACAAACAGAGTTCAATACCTGCACTCGTCTTTCATTAAAGTTCCAAGATGCCTTAAAGCATTAGTCATTTTTGAGGGGTCATCGAGTCATACCATATGGAAACAGGCCCTTCGGCCCAACATGTCCACGCTGACCAACATACCCCTACACTAGTCTCACCTGCCTGCGCTTGGCCCATATGTCCCTGAACCTATCCTACCCATGTACCATTTCCAAATGTCTCTTAAACGTTATTACCTACCTACGTTAATACCTGCCTTAACTATCTCCTCTGGCAGCTCACCCCATATACCAACCACCCTTTGTGTAAAAAGATTTGTCCCTCTCAATCTTTTACCCCCTCACCTTAAACCTATGTCCTCTGGCTCATGATTTCCTACTCTGGACAAAAGACTCTGTGCCTTTACACTATCTATTCCAAAGGAGTTGTTATTGTCACAGTCTAATGCACATGGCAATATTTTAATCATTTACACACCCAAGATCATTAAATGCAAAGTATGAAGTCCAACGATACTGGTAGATGGTGCTTTAGAAAGAAGATAGACACAAAAAGCTGGAGTAACTCTGCGGGTCACACAGCATCTCTGGAGAAAAGGAATAGGTAACGTTTTAGGTCGAGAAACTTTTTTTAAATTGAGAATCAGGGGAAAGGGAAACGAGTGATATAGATGGTGATGTAGAGAGATATAGGACAAATGAATGAAAGATATGCAAAAAAAGTAACGATGATAAAGGAAACAGGCCATTGTTAGAGGGCTAGGTGACAAAGAGTTACAGGCAATGAGACTCAACATGCTGACTGAAACTAGTACATTAACTTGGGTGGGGAGGGACAGAGAGAGAGGGGATGCTAGGGTTACTTGAAGTTAGAGAAATCAATATTCACACCGCTGGGGTGTAAGCTGCCCAAGTGAAATATGAGGTGCTGATCCTCCAATTTGCATTTGGCCTCACTCTGACATTGGAGGAGACCCAGGACAGAATGTGGGAAGGGGAATTAAAGTGTTTGGCAACCGGGAGATCGGGAAAGTCCAGGCGGACTGAGCGAAGGTGTTCAGCTGTTTCTCGGTGCTTCAGAAACCCTGGTCCCCAGTGAATCCTGCCTCTGTTTTGTGCATTGCTGTGCATTTAGAATTACTATCCATCACCTTTGCCTCCCATTCAACTTTTCTTCTCCATTTTCCATTTGGATTTATTCAATGCATTTCGTTTACACCGACAATTTTGGGCATTCACGTTTTGAAATTGTTATTAAGACAGGCAGCTACAATTTGCCTAATTTTTCATCTGCTGCTCATTTTGTCTGTGAAACCAGGTCATTATTTTTAAAATCTCAGGGTGTATGGCTTTATGACAATGATGAATTACTTACACCATAGAGGACATAGATTGGTGAGACAAATAGCCACGGTAGATTACATTTAAGGCCAAATACTCTGAAGGTAATTTGTTTTGATAGGATGAACGAGAAAAGGCAATATGGACTTAATAATATAACTTCAGAGATAGAAAATGAGTGTACAAGTGACAGGCCATGTTGAAAGAGTTGTTAAAAAGGCATACCTGATCCACGTCTTCTCAAATAGAATATAAAGGCAAGAAACTAACCGCGGCCCTATGTAATCTTGTTCCCGATGTTGGGGAAGTCCATGACAAGGGGTCACAGTTTAAGGATAAAGGGGAAATCTTTTAGGACAGATGAGAAAAACATTTTTCCCACAGAGAGTGGTGAATCTCTGGAATTCTCTGCCACAGAAGGTAGTTGTGGCCAGTTCATTGGCTTTATTTAAGAGGGAGTTAGATGTGGCCCTTGTGGCTAAAGGGATCAGTGGGTATGGAGAGAAGGCAGGTAAGGGATACTGAGTTGGATGATCAGCCATGATCATATTGAATGGCGGTGCAGGCTCGAAGGGCCGAATGGCCGACTCCTGCAACTATTTTCTATGTTTCTATGTTTCTATGTAATGTTATGAAGATTTCACACTGGAGTGCGGTGTCCATTTCTGTGCACACTCTCAGAGAGGCTATGGAAAAGAGTTGGCTCGGTGGCGCAGCAGTAGAGTTACTGACTAACAGTGCTCACAGCGCCAAAGAGCCGGGTTCGATCCCGACCACGGGTGCTGCCTGTACGGAGTTTGTGCATTCTCCCCATGACCTGCGTGGGTTTACTCCGAGATCTATGGTTTCCTCCCACGTCCAAAAGACATACAGGTTTGTGGGCTAATTGGCTTGGTATAAAATGTGCGTGTAGGATATTGCTAATGTGCGGGATCGCTGGTCGGCCCGGACTTGGCGGGCCGAAGGGCCTGTTTCCGCAGTGTACCGCTAAACTCAGCTAAACTAAACTAGATGGATAGAATCTTTGAAATTATTTGTATTATTCCCTCTGTGTTATTGTTTTTATAAAGAGGCAAGAACTATCATCTTATAATATGAAGCAATATTATTCCAGTACATACCATCACTTTATGTTACGTGGGTGTGGAAGCCGGCATTTTAATTCCACTTTTATTTTCTATCAGGTATCAGCAACAAGCGTTCACGTTTTAGATGTGGTGCAGGTACACTGCATTTAAGCATCATTCTACTACCCGGTAAAATGTACCTCCCTAACATTGATAGGATCTGCTACAGTAAGGGCGTACAAAGTGTACATGTGTTTCACACAATCATCTGTTCAATCTCCACAGAAAGAAAGCAAAACCTGTATCACTTTGATTTTTAGTTGTCAGAAATCTAAGAGAGCTGAAAAGGGAGTTGTTCCCAAAATGAAAGTAGAATATTCCCATTATATTCTATCTGCTTCACACACTTCAATTGATCACTGTTTTGCAGGGTCTTCGGCTTCCTCACTACTTACTTGAACTTTAGACTTTAGCAATACCATGGTCCCTTATTGTCTTATTCCTTATTCACCCTTTTCTTTCCAAACACACTCGCCCATCCATCTGACGTTCTTTGTTCACTTCACCTCTTCCATCCTCCTGCCTCCCTCTGCCCATCATTCCCTTCCCATCTGGTCCATCTAACACCTGCTAGCCGCCGTTCCACCCGTTCCCCCACCCCACTCCGCTGCATGCTGTTATCAGGCAACTGAACCATCCTACCAACAACTGGAGAGCGGTCCAGAGCTACTATCTCCCTCATTGGAGACCCTGGGACTATCTTTGGTCAGAACATTATCTTGCGCTAAACGTTACTCATGTTATTCCCTTTATCATGTATCTGGAATCTGTGGATGGCTCGGGTGCAATTCATAACTTCAATAAGTTCATAAGTGATATGAACAGAATGAGGCCATTTGGCTCATCAAGTCTACTCCGCCATTCAAACATGGCTGATCTTACTCTCCCCATCAACCCCACTCTCCTGCCTTCTCCCCATAACATAGAAACGTAGAAAATAGGTGCAGGAGTAGGCCATTCGGCCCCATCGAGCCAGCACCGCCATTCAATATGATCATGGTACCCCGTACATGCTTTTTTCCCATATCCCTTGATTCGTTTAGCCCTAAGAGCTAAATCTAACTCTCTCTTGAAAACATCCAGTGAATTGGCCTCCATTGCCTTCTGCAGCAGAGAATTCCACAGATTCACAACTCTCTGGGTGAAAACGTTTTTTCTCGTCTCAGTCCCCCCAACATCCATACTAATCAAGAATCTATCTAGCTCTGCCTTTAAAAGATGCATTGACGGCCTCCACAGCTTTCTGTTGCAAATAAATCCACAGATTCACCACCAACTGACTAAAGAAATTCATCCTCATCTCCTTCCTAAAGGAACGTACTTTTCCGAGGCCACGACCTCTGGTCCTAGACTCTCCCAGTGGAAACATCCTCTCCCCATCCACTCTATCCAAGCCTTTCGCGTATTGTCTTTCCGCTGATTGGTTACTGCGCAACAAAAGCTTCTCACTGTACCTTGGCAGACGTGACGATAACCTAAACTCAACTTGCAAACCTTCCTGTTCCCTCTCATTCCTGATGCAGGTTTTCTCACTCAAATGTCAACCTACCCCTTTTGCCTCTGCAGATGTTGCTTGACCCACTGAGTTTTTCCAGCGTTCCTTGTTTGCAGATTTCAGCATCTGCGGTATTTTATCCTGAAAATAATCTGTTTGTCTTGACTGTGATCAGTTTTTTTTGTCTGTGAGCTAATCTTCAACCCATAGCTACTTGTTATACTTAATCCAATAAGCCTTGATCGTGTGCAGTAACATTTTATGATTCATTTTTATCTAATCTCTTTAGCCATCTTGTTTAAGATGGCTGTCTATCCCACCAAATTAGACTCTGTACAAGAGACACAAGATGCTGGAATCTGCTCCAAGAAGCAAATTGCTTGCGGAACTCAAGGAGCCAGTCATCTACTGAGTTTCTCCGGCAGATTTAAGACTTAATAAAACTCTCTAAAAAAAAATTACACTCCATTTACATTTCATGCCAATCTCGCCTAATATTATGATTCTCTAAATTCTGTGTTATCATCTCCATTGCAAAGGATTTCCCCACTCTCCTCTTAGTGGTTACTGAGTTAACTGACCTGTAGTTTTTTAGATTTAGTTTTTAAGAGATACTGAGAGCATTGAACATTTTAAGAGCATTGAGGCAGGCCCTTCGGCCCATTGTGTCCATGCCGACCAGCGATCACCCCATACACCAGCACTATCCTGCACACTAGGGACAGTCAAGGCTTATGGGAATAAGGGATGGGAATTTGATTAAAATGGATAAATAGATCAGCCATGATCGAATGGTGGAATAGATTCGATGGGCAGAATGGCCAAATTCTGCTCCTATGTCTTATGGTTTTCTTAGTTCAGTTGGAGATACTGTGTAGAAACAGACACTTTGACCCACCAAGTCCACACCGACCAACGATTACCATTCACTAGTTCGATGTTATCGCAGTTTCACAATCTATACACTGAAGACAATTTACCTACAAAACCTGCTTGTCTTTGGAATGTGGGAGAAAAGCATAGAGACCAGAGGAAACCCATGTGGTCACAGGGAGAACATGCAAAGCCCGTGTAGTCAGGATCGAACTTGGGTCTCTGGTTCTCTAAGACAGCATTCTACTGCTGCCCCACTGTGCCAGTCTTCTGGATTTCTCCCCATTTATTTCCCACCTTCATTATTCACTCCCATTTCTGCTTCTAAGCAACCAACGATCACTTTTACCACTCTACATACTAGAAGTTTTTACATTGCGTTTTATAGTCCTTGCTCATATTCAAAGGATATTCATATTCTCTTTTCTTCCTCAATATTTCAGTCATCTTTTGCTGGCTTCTAAAACGCTTCCATTCTTCAGGTTTACTACGGTTCTTTAAGATTCTAATACTTTAGTTTGAATCCGATATTGGGACACAAAAATGCTGGAGTAAATCAGCGGGTCAGACAGCATCTCTGGAGAAAAGGAATAGGTGACGTTTCAGGTCGAGACCCTTCGAGATACTCAACCCGAAACGTCATCCTATTCCTTTTCTCCAGAGATGCAGTCTGACCCGCTGAGTTACTCCAGCTTTTTGTGTATATCTTCACGAAAAAACCCCAGCATCTTCCTACACAGATAGATCACTTTGCGCACAGAGTCCCTCCTTATAAATAGAATGTATATTTATTGATAGTTATGAAATATTTCTTTAATTATATGGTCATAATTCAGCCCATCATCTACTCCGTCCACTTCAATCATGGCTGATCTATCTCTTCCTCCTAACCCCATTCTCCTGCCTTCTCCCTATAACCTCTGACACCCATACTAATCAAGAATCTATCTATTTCTGCCTTACGAATATCCACTGCAAAGGCATCCACAGCCTTATGAAATTCCTCCTCATCTCCTTCCTAAAAAAACATATTTTAATTCTGAGGCTATGACCTCTAGTCCTAGACTCTCCCACCGGTGGAAACATCCTCTCCACGTCCACTCTACCCAAGCCTTTCACTATTGTGTATATTTCAATGAGGTCCACCCTCAATCTTCTAAACTGCAGCGAGTCCAGGCCGAGTGCCGACAAACGCTCATCATGGGTTAACCTACTCATTCCTGGAAATTATCTGCCTTTCTTTATCGACCTTCAACTAATTATCTAGTTATCTCATTTCTCAATCTACTTAATTCATCTCTCACTTGCCATTAAAGTTGATTGGGAAACAGATTAAATGGAATGGTGGCAGATAATTAAAGAAATGTGTACATTTTAATAGGGTCCTAGACCTAAGTTTGCACCTCAAAGTTAACTTGAAATTCTTTCATACCATGAGCACTCTTCATGGCCTGCGTAGAGTGGGTGTGGAGAGGATGTTTGCACTTGTGGGAGAGTCTAGGACCAGCCTCAGAATAAAAGGACGTACCTTTAGAAAGATGAGGAGGAATTTCTTTGGTCAGCGTGTGGTGAATCAGTGGAATTCATTGCCCCAGGCAGCTGTGGAGGCCAAGTCAATGGATATTTTTTCAAGGCGGAGATTGACTTAATCATGATTAGTACGGGTGTCAGAGATTATGGGAAGAAGGCAGGAAAATGGGGTTGAGGGGGGGAAAGATATATCAGTCATGTTTGAATGGCAGAGTAGACTTGATGGGCAGAATGACCTAAATCTGCTCCTACAGCGTATGAGTGTATGAACTTCCCAAAGATGGTCCACCGGGGGATAACTAATTCTTCTGTCTCATTACACATGATCTGGAATAGCTTCTTGCTTGTTTGTGTCCACAACATTGATCTGGCAGATATCATCCATGTTCTCATCTTCAAGAAATACCTATGCCAATTTGACTTGACCAATGTACAGTATGTGAAGAAGGAAACCCCCCCATGTTGCTGCATTTTCTTTATCAGATACCCGCGTTTCCCCGTCGATAGTGCCTAAAAGAATAACTGACGCCAAGCGGCATATGAATTATTCCCGCCAATGTCTGCCCCTTCTTGCACCTTATTCCCAACCAAACTAATTCTAATCTTTAATTCTTCAAGGTTAGTTAACTACCAAACGTCTTCCCTTCTTCCCTCCCTCTCTCCCCCCTCTCTCCAGCACCCCACCCGAATGCACCCCTATTTCTTTCTCCCCCTCTCATAAGGTCATAAGGAATAGGATTAGAATTAGGCCATTCGGCCCATCAAGGCCATACCGCCACTACTAAGGCGGTCACGGTGCCACAGCGGTAGTTGCAGCACTTGCAGCGCCGGAGACCCGGGTTCAATCCCAATCACGGGGGCTGTCTGTACGGAGTTTGTACGCTCTCCCCGTGACCTGCGTCGGTTTTCACCGAGATCTTCGGTTTCCTCCCACACTCCAAACACGTACAGGTTTGTAAGTTAATTGACTTGATAAATGTAAACATTGTCCTTAGTGGTGTAGGATAGTGTTAATGTGCGGGGATCGCTGGTCGGCGCGGACCCGTTGAGCCGAAGGGCCTGTTTCCCCGCTGTATCTCTAAACTAAACTAAGCCATGGCTGATCTATCTCTCCCTCCGAACCCCATTCACCTGCCTTCTCCCCATAATCTCTGACACTCGTATTAATCAAGAATCTATCTATCTCTGCTTTAAACAGATCCACTGGCTTGGCCTCCACAGCCTTCTGTGGCAAAGAATTCCACAGTTTCACCACCCCCTGACCCTCTCCTTCCTCCGACCTTCTTTCCTCTACCTTCATATCAACATCCTCATTCACCTTTATCTATTTATTACTTGCCAGGCTTTGTCCTGCCCCTCCTCTCTCCCACCACTCCCCTCACCACCCCAAATATAAACAGTCTGAAGAAGGGTCCAGACCCAAAACATCACCTATCCATGTTCCCCGGTGATGTTACCTGGTCCTTTGAATTCCATCAGCACTTTGTGTCTTTTTTTGTGAATCAGTATCTGCAGTTCCTTGCCTCTAATTCTTTTTTCCTGTTCATCTGACCCAAGATCATGTGCATACTTCTATCTGAATGTAATTCTTGATCAGAAGTATTTACTTACCCCATGCCACCAACCTTTTTCTTCTTCATAAAATATCTTTACGGACCTTCTGACTAGTGTGGCCACTTTATTTTGTTAAATATTTTTATTAGACATAAGTACATATTAAAAGAAGAATATACTTGTCACATACATTCTTAATATTATTAATATTAACAATTATGTCTTGTTTGTACTTCTATACATTTTTTAGTTTTTAACGCAGATAGGAAAAAATAGAGAGAAATAAAGTAAAAATGGAAAATCAAAAAGATGAGTGGAGTGTTAAACAGGTTATCCATCGTTGGAGATATATTCATGATTTGTTATGTATGATTCTTCATCTATTCCTTTATTCAGGCTTCAGTCAGGCTCTCGCACCGAGCCATTTTGACCCTTTAAATATTCAATAAATGGAGACCATATCCCTCTGTAAAGATCCAACTTGTCCAGTAGGACAAGCCTTAATCTTTCCAGATGAAGTGTCTCCGACATTCCTGTAATCCACATTTTGGTTGTGGGGGATGTAGGACCTTTCCAGAATTTCAATATTAATTTTTTCCCAATTATTAAACTGTAATCAATAAGAATTCTTTGATTCGTTGTTATTAATTGATCTGTTTCTAATATTCCCAATATTATCAATTTTGAGTCAGGAATCAGATTTGTATTAACAACTTTCGAAATTATCTTAAATATTTCTGTCCAAAATTTAGTAATTTTTATACAATTTGTAAATTAGTGCGTTAAGTTAGCTTCTAAGTGCTGACATTTATCACATGTGGCAGATACATTTGAAAAAATACTATGTAATTTGGATTTTGAATAATGTAATCTATGTAATATTTTAAATTGTATAAGAGAGTGTCTAGCATTTAACGAGCAGTGGTGTATATGTTGTAAACTTTCATCCCATACTTCTGGTCTGATTATTTGACCTAATTCGTTTTCCCATGATTGCCTATATATTTCTGTCATTGGGACATCGTTTTCCAATAAAATGTTATAAATATATGATATCAATTTTTCTGTGTTCGGGTGTTTATTTAGACATTCATCTAAAATTTCTGTCTTTCTATTTCTAATTTCCTGTGTGTTTGCTTTTACATAGTCTCTAATTTGTAAATATCTAAAGTAATCTTTTGAATGTAATCCATAAATTTGTTGTAATTCTTGAAATGAAAGGAAGGAGTTTTCCCTGTAGAGATCGCCCATCTTATTAATTCCATTGTTTTTCCATTGTAAAAAACCTTTGTCCATCATTGAGGGTTTAAATGTAACATTATTTACAATGGTAAGGGCTAGTGGTATACATTCCAATTTTAATGTTTTCTTTATTTGTTTCCAGATACGTATCCCACTTTCTATTATAGGGTTTTCACTATAGGTTTTCTTACCTAGTTTAATATTGGCGAATAAAATCGAGCTAATTTCAAAAGGCGAACAATCTTCTTTTTCCATTTTTAACCAGATTGGTTGTTTATCTGTCTCTACTAACCAAAAATTCATATTTTTAATATTAACTGCCCAGTAATAAAACATAAAGTTTGGCAGTGCTAGACCTCCATTTATTTTTGATTTACATAAATGTTTTTTATTTATTCTATGGCTCTTATAATCCCAGATAAAGTTGGTGACTATAGAATCAACCTTCTTAAAAACATTTTTAGGAAGATATATCGGAATCAATTGGAAGAGATATAGTAATTGCGGGAGAAAAATCATTTTTATTGCATTAATTCTACCTAGCATTGAAATAGGTAATGTTTTCCAATATAAAATATTCTTATTTAATTTATTCAGTAAAAGTGGAAAATTGGATTTAAATAAAGAATCGAATCTTTTTGTTACATAAATTCCAAGATATTTGATTTTTTCGTTTGCTATCTTAAAAGGAAATTGTTAAAATACATGTAAGTTATTTACCATTATTGACATAAGTTCACTTTTATTCCAATTAATACCATATCCTGAAAATAAGCCAAATTCAGTTATTAAATTTAATAAATTTGGAATACTAATTTCCGGCTTTGTAATATAAAGTAATACATCATCCGCATATAAGGAGATATTATTTTCAGTATCTCTGGTTTCATACCCATATATTTCAGGATGTAATCTCACGCATTGAGCTAATGGTTCAATTGCAAGTGCAAACAATAACGGGGATAAAGGACAACCTTGTCTGCAGCCTCGGAATAAATTAAATTTAGTTGATAGCATTTGATTTTTTAGTATTCTGGCTGTTGGATTAGTGTATAATAATTTAACCCATGTAATAAACTTCTCTCCCAACTTAAAAGTTTCCATGACCGAAAACAAGTAAGACCATTCCACCTGGTCAAAGGTTTTCTCCGCATCTAACGATATAATTACTAGGTCTTTATTAATACCTCTTTTTGAATATATAATATTGAATAATCGTCTCAGGTTATATGAGGAATATTGTTTTGGTATATATCCTGTTTGATCCGGGTGAATTAATTTATTGATAACTGTGTTTAGTCTTTGTGCTAATATTTTGGTTAGTATCTTTTGATCAGTGTTTAAAAGAGCTATAGCTCTATATGATCCTGGGTCATCCAGATCTTTGTCTATTTTAGGTATAAGTGTTATAATAGATTAATTTAACGTTTCTGGTAGTTTCTGATGGGTATCGATGTATTCATAGAGTATCTTCAAACGTGGTGCAATCAGATCATAAATTTTTTTATAAAATTCCGAACCAATACCATCTGGTCCTGGTGTTTTGCCATTTTTTAATGATCTGATAGATTCTTCGATTTCTTTTACTGATATTTCAGCATTTAGTGATTCTCTATTTTCTGAATCCAACCCATTTAGATTACATTTTTTTTTAAATGCTTCTATTCCTATTCGGTTTTCTGTCGTTTTGGCTGAATATAAATTTTTATAATATTTCAAAAATCTCTCATTAATATCTTTGGGTTGTACTAATGGTTCGCCATTGTATGATTTAATCCTATGGATTATCTTTTCTCCCTCCATTTTCCGTAATTGACGAGCCAATAATTTTTGGGGTTTATCTCTGAATTCAAATTGTAATTGTTTAGTGTATTGATAGAGTTTTACAACTTGATCTGAGTATATTTTATTTAATTTATATTTCAGTGCAGCGATTTTGTTATGTTTTGTCATGGATGGATTAACAGCATTCTCTGTGTCTCATTGTTTAATCTCCTTTTCCAATTCCTGTTGTTCCCTCCGATTCTCTTTATTATAAAATGCTTGAGTAGAAATCATAATTCCACGGGCATATGCTTTAAAAGTTTCCCATAATAGGGAAGAAGATATTTCCGGTTTATCATTTATTTCAAAGAAAATCTTGATCTGTTCTATAATATATTCCTGAGTTACTTTGTCTTTTAAAATTTTTGGGTTAAATCTCCATTGTCCCTGTTTATCCGTTTTACCATTTATTTTAATCATAAATGTTAAAGGTGCGTGATCTGAGATTGTAATATTATGGTATTTTGAATTGTAAGTAAGTGAGATAAGTTTAGAGTCTACCAAAAAATAATCTATTCTTGAATATGTTTTATGTACAGGTGAATAAAATGAATATTCTCATCCAGTTGGATTTTCTACTCTCCAAACATCTTTAATATTACTAGTATCCATGTATGCATTTAATAAGTCACTGAAATGGGATTTGGTTTTCCTTTGTCTTGTGGATCTATCTAAATAAGAGTCTAGTGTATAATTTAAATCTCCTCCAATTATAAAGTTATGTTGTGCTATTTCCGGGATGGTATTAAATATTTTAATATTTAATATTTAATTAAAAGAACAGTGGACTATCAAAGTTTGGTCCATAAACATTAACAAAAATCATTTTTTGTGCATTTAATTCTCCTATTACAATAATGTATCTACCATCACTGTCAGTTATAGTTGATGTATGTTTAAATAAAGTGCCTTTACAAAATAATATTGCTACGCCTCTGGATTTGTGTGTAAAAGAAGAATGATACGTTTTATCTATCCATTTAGCTTTCAGCCTATGCTTGGCATCTTTTTTAAGTGTGTTTCTTGGATAAAAATTACATCAGCTTTAATTGCTTTTAAATGAGCTAGTACTTTACCTCTCTTAATTGGTTCATTAATACCTTTAACGTTCCAGCTACAAAACGTTATTCCTTCATTCCCGTATTCATTTTAAAATCTTGCATCTTTTGTCTATGGAGGTCTATAATAGAGCCAATAGTTCAGTTCGACAGACCCGACCTTACACCCAAACTCCGAATAGACGAATTTCAAGACCCTTGAATGTCTCTCACGTGTATATCTCCTTTGATCCAATTAGTAACTCCATTCAAACTGAAAATAATAATGATAGATTATAATATGAGAAAAGAGGATAGATTAAGAAATTAGTAATGTGCACAAAGAACGAAAAAACTACATCTAGTATTAGTGTAGTTACTGCTAGCCATGGCTAACCATCTACCGACTTCCTTAGTTGATGTTACCAACTTAACCAGCTCCCTGGTTTCTTGGAATTTTTATTCCATAACAGTATTTTACCGGGGATATTGGATTTTAAAATATTCGGGTTCCAATAGTCGGGAATGTGAGGATACATGTATTTAAAACTTATTTAAGAATATAATAAAAAACAGGGAAAAAAAGAAAAATAGAGGGGAAAAAAAGCCACTTTAGTTTGGTTTAGAGATAGAGGACCTCTGGCCCACAGAGTCCACGCCGACCAGCGATCTCCCATAGACTAGTTCTGTCCACTAGTTCTATCCTGCACACCAGGGACAATTTACAGAAGCCAATGAACCTAGACACCTGGACATCTTTGGATGCGGGGAGAAACCCAGCGGTCAAGGGGAGAACGTACAAACTCCGTTCAGACAGCACCCGTAGTCAGGATCGAAACCCAGGTCTCTGGCGCTGTAAGGCAGCAACTCTATAGTAGCCCCACCCCCACTGTAGTTACCTTATGCATGAAGGTTATTATAGATAACAGCACTGTCCCACGATACGAGTTCATTCCAGAGCTCTCCCG
The DNA here is from genome assembly GCA_035221665.1 of Okamejei kenojei. Lineage (NCBI taxonomy): Eukaryota > Metazoa > Chordata > Chondrichthyes > Rajiformes > Rajidae > Okamejei > Okamejei kenojei. The sequence goes on from CM069149.1 coordinate 39,955,380, forward strand.
AGTTTTAAAAAAAATCAAACCCGTGGTAAGCACGGAGAATGAACGTAGTGGGTACGTCGGAGCTCGGGGACATCTCTTAGCGCTAACGGCAGGTACTCGGGAAGACTCGCTAACGGCAGGTAAGCACAGGAAGACTCGTGAAGATGTTTCAACATGATGAAAAATGTCCACGAGAGCCCCGAGTACCGACGAGCGGCCATTACCGTAAATCTCCGAGTTCGAATCAGGGCAAACTCGGGAGAGCTCTTGGAATGAACTCGTACAGTGGGACAGGGGTTTAAAACCTCCTGAAAAATAAATCACTGTGAGGTAAGTTCAAACTATCTTTAATTATTGGCTTCCATAACAACCTATTGTATTATTGTGATAAACTGAGACATGATGCCAGCTTTTATAATTTCAATCTTGGAACTCATCTTGCATGGTACAATGCCTTTTATTATCAAGAGGTTTAAATTGGATAGGGATGGAATGGTGATATTAACCTCAACCTCTTTGCCCCAGTGCAGACTGCACACAAGATCTGCTTCCAACATTTGGGCAGCATAAATAATGTGCATCACATAAAACACGTGTGAGCAAAGCTGGCAAGGAGCATTGCAGTCCTGGGAAGAACAAGGCACGTTCTGAATCACAAAGCACTGTACATTGTTTATTGTTCACTTGTGCTGCCATATGTAAATTACCGTGCGGAGATATGGGGCAACACTTACACAAGCACCCTGCATCCATTATGCATACTGCAAAAAAGGGCCATAAGGATAGTTAATAATGCAGGATTTTGTGAACACACCAACTCTCGGTTTTTAAAGTCAAAAGCCTTGAAGTTTATGGATCTAGTCTGGTAGAATTTAATACAGCACAAATAATGCATAAAGCAAGAAATAATTTACTACCAGGTAATATACAAAGAATGTTCTTTAACAGGGAGGGTGGTTATAATTTGAGAGGAAAGTTTAATTTAAAGAAACTTTGTGTTCGTACAACTATATGTATTTCGCTCTGTGGGGTGAAATTGTGGCATAGACAATAGACAATAGACAATAGGTGCAGGAGTAGGCCATTCAGCCCTACGAGTCAGCACCGCCATTCCATGTGATCATGGCTGTTCGTCCCCAATCAGTACCCCATTCCTGCCTTCTCCCCATATCCCCTGACTCCGCTATCTTTAAGAGCCCTATCTAGCTCTCTCTTGAAAGTATCCAGAGAACCAGCCTCCACCGCCCTCTGAGGCAGAATGATTTGGATGTGGAACTCAAACAAAGCACAAACATTACTCAGTTTAAGAATAAGAGCAAAAAAATATTTTCCAGAAGTATAAGAATGTGGAAGGGCTGTGATAACAGTTAAATTTTAGTTTATTGACACAGCAGGATATTCGCAATGTACATAGAAGTTGGATGTATATATGTATGTATGTATGTATGTATGTGGCTGATGTATGTGTATATATGTATGTATGTATGTATGTAAATGTTTGTGTATGTGTACATATATGTAGACAAGATAAAGTTTGTGAATTCACTGATGTGGAGCGGAGAAGGGGTAACTAAATAAGTGTATACCACCTCCTACTCCTTTTCAAACATGTAAGATCTAAATGTTGATGTTTATGAGAAGTTATTCAATGGTGTGTATAGGTTTATTGTTCATTTCATTTTAGTGTTATTTCGCTTTGTTTTTAACTTTTTTTGATTTACATGTTCGAAATAAAATATATATATATACTCAAGTTCAAGTTCAGACTCACTTTTATTGTCACATGCACCAGTTGGTGCAGTGAAATTTGAGTGACCATACAGCCATACGAATAAAAAGAACACAATACACAGTTGAATTTAACAGAATTGTTAAATTCAACGCCGGGATGGTCGAAACTCCGGCGTCGAAACGGAGGAACACACTCTGCGGCTTGGAGTTTCCGAATCGGCCGCTTCTTACCGGAGACCACGACTGCCAAAGCCCACAGGCCCCTACTGCTACTACTCAATGCTGCTTGGGTCGCTGGCATCAGCAGCTGCTGCCGCCACTGGGGTTAATGCCTGCACCTCCTAGTGTAGTGCAAGTTCACTCCTCGAGATCATCACAGGGAAGTCTGAGGACACTGATCTCCCAACACAGGAGGTGAAAAGATTCCAAGATGCAGGACAGAGCGCCACAGGAGATCCCTGTGGCTATCAAACTGTACAACTCCTCCCCCTTCTGTTGTGAGGTAGACTGAGACTGACTCCACCTCCCCCAATCTTTGCACATTCCCCAATCCCTTTCAGTCATCACTAATTTCATGATTCATGTATTTTGTGTTTTGATGACTGTTGGCAGATCAATTCCCCCCCTGGGATAAATAAAGTTCCATCGTATCGTGTCGTGTCGAAAAGAAGTATTGATAAACTGAAACTGAGGGTGGTCCACTTCCACGTGACGTCGAGAGGGTTAGGTTAGTTTGGTTTAAAGATACAGTGCGGAAACAGGCCCTTCGGCCCACCGAGTCCGCATCGACCAGCGATCCCTGTCCTACACACACTAGGGACGATTTACAATGATACCAAGCCAATTTAGCCTGCAAACCTTGACGTCTTTGGAGAGTGGAATGAAACCGGATATCCCGGAGAAAACCCTTGCGGGCCATGGGGAGAATGTACAAAATCCGTGCAGACAGCGCCCATAGTCGGGATCGAACCCGGGTCTCTCCCGCTGTGCTACCGTACAGCTCCAGTTCCTATGGATTTTGTGATAGTGAGAGGAGATGAGGAGGAAGGATAATACCAGGGCTCGCAACTTGATGGATTTATTGATTGATATTTTATTGTCACATGTGCTTGGTGCAGTGAGATTCTTTGTTTCGCATACAGTACACGGGTATGCAAAGAGTCGCCACGTAAAGGGCGCCAACAAAGTTACAAAAATATAGCGCCGATGGTCCCTCTTCCTCTACCATCCCCCCCCCCCCCACCCCCACCAAGTCCCTCTTTGGTCGGTGCACCCTCAACCAACCGATCGCGGACCCTTCTCGGCCGACCGCTAGCCGGCACTCAAAGCAGGCGACGGCTTTCCAACGTCCCCCCACTCTCACCCACCTCCCTCCACTCTCACTGACGTCCCTGTATTCTCACCCACGTCCCTGCGCTCTCACCCACCTCCCTCCACTCTCACTGAGGGCCCTGAGCTGGCAAACCCATTCCAAGAGTGATTATGAATACTCCAAGTTTCCAAGAGAGCACCTGTGAATCCAGAAGACATGAATGTTAGATTTCCGCTCAGCTTTCGGGATAAGAGCAGAGGTCCCAGACGTTGAGCAGCGCTAACTGATCAAAGTGAAACATGAGGACAGTTAGGAGGGACCTCTATACAATGTGCTTTCTGGGAGCGATTCCACACCAACCGCTCAGAGGAATAATGTGCATGGAAGCTAGTCACCAGGAAACGCTGCAGGGCGGCACGGTGGCGCAGTGCGTAGAGTTGCTGCCTAAAGGGCCTGTCCCACTGTACGAGGTAATTCAAGAGTTCTCCCGAGTTTTCCCTCATTCGAACTCGGAGAATTACGGTAATTGCCACTCGTAGGTACTCGGGCCTCCCGTGGACATTTTTCAACATGTTGAAAAATCTTCACAAGCTTACCACGTTTCCCGAGTACCTGCCGTTAGCGTTACGAGCCACTAAGAGACGTCCCGAGCTCCGACGTACCCGCTACATACATTATACGTACTTACCACGAGTTTGATTTTTTTTTAACTCGGGAGAGCTCTTGAATTACCTCGTACGGTGGGACAGAGCCTTTAAAGCGCCAGAGACCCAGGTTCGATCCTGGCTGCGGGTGCTGGCTGTACGGAGTTTGTACGTTCTCCCCGTGACCAGTGTAGGTTTTCTCCGAGATCTTCAGTTTTCTCCAACACTCCAAAGACGTACAGGTTTTAATTAAAGTGTAAATTGTCCCATGAGTGTGTAGGGTAGCATTAATGTGCGGGGATCACTGGTCGGCACAGACTCAGTGGCCCAAAGGGCCTGTTTCCGCTCTGTATCTCTCAACGAAACTAAACTAAAATACGACTCCAGGCAGCAGCGTGGCAGTCCATGCCAACTGCACCAATTCTGCACCCACTTTGGAAGCACAAGGCTTTCATGTTGTGCCTATTCTAGATATTCCTGGCAATTTACAAGCAACAGACACACAATTTCCTTTCCAATTACAACTGCGTTGAGAATGTGCAGACACGATTTCAACAAAATGAATCAGCACTTGTTTCAGCTAAAACAATAGCGGTTATGGAACCCAAATACCACAAAGTTATTTTGACAAAGTACTCTAGTCCAAAAACTAATGGAACTCGACACAACAATCTGAGCCTTCATAATAAACTAAACAAGAGGAATGGGGAAATTCCTTTATCAAAATTGATAATTCTGTATACTTGGGACTTTAGTCGTGCTGATTAGAACAGTGACTATTGTAATATAGTACCTCATTGAACTATATTGCAATGCAGTGATATTGTTGCTAGTATTCCCTAAGGGCTTTTAGTTTATATTTTTTGAAGCAAGATCATATTATAACAAATAGTCCAGTGAACGAGGCAATTTGTGACGGAGTCGTGGCTATCCCTCGGGGTTGAGGTTGATGGTTTACGTTCCGTTGTTTTTCAGGTGGCTTATAAGTCCAATCCAGCCATCACGTGGTCTGCTCCCATCGCCCTTCCCCGATCGCCGAAAGTCTTGAAAAGTTTTGTGCTGCTCACAGAACGAAGGCGCCTGTGAGTTTAACGTGTGCTTGGTGTTGCTCTCCAAGAAGCACATGGTCCTTCGCAAGTCAATCAACTAATTCCAATGGCAAGGGAACCAAGGCGATTGGAGCTGTCAGATCTGTTGCAGCCTTCATCCGCCTTCACAGCCGTTGAGTTCAAGATAACTCTGTCCACCTGGTCCGCCGTTGAGGTCTTGTAGGTTGGATCGTTCTTAGTCTGTACCTTCATCCTCAACCTTACCGCCATGGGTGACCCTGCCAGACACTGGTGCTTCCGACGGCATCGCTCTCGGATTCATGAGGTGACGAGCATTAAGCATCGGAGTAACTCAACAGGTCAGTTGGCTCCTCTGGAAAACATGGTGGTGTGTGTGTGGAATGAGCTGTTAGGGGAGGTAGTTGAGGCAGGTACTATAACAACATTTAAAAGACACTTGAACAGATACATGGAAAGGGAAGGTTTAGAGGGATAGCAGGCAGGTAGGACGAGTGTAGATGAGGCATTTTGGTGGGCATGGGCAAGTCGGGCTGAAGGGTCTGTTTCCTTGCTGTGTGACTCTATGACTAAAAAAACATGGATAAGTGACATTTCGTGTCAAGACCCTTCTTCAGGCTGAAGAAGTGACCCGACCCAAAAACTTCATCTGTCCATGTCCTCCAGAGATGCTGCCTGACCTGTTGAGTTAGTCCAGCACTTGGTGTTTCATACAAGATTCCAGTGCCTGCAGTTCCTTGCATCTAAGGTGATGGGGACCATTGGAGCCTTAAGTCCTGATGAGCAGCAAAAAAAAGATGGTGGCAAACATGACCCGGTTGAAGCAGATTCCAATCCACTAGAATTTCCAATTCGTTCGAGAGTGGATTATCAGAATATTACTGTACGTAGTAAAGGCTGGCAAGCAGTGGTACAGAGCACACACGTTTGCTCATTAGGTGGCTGACAGGCAAAGATAAATGGTCTCTTGTTATTAACTCACTGACAATGTATGGCAATTTGCAAATGCCCTTCCTGACTGAGGTGTGCGGTAAACGCCTCTGTCACCTGTCAGAGGCAGTGGAGCACGCTGCTTTGAACAAACCTTGCCGTGTGTCACATACACTTAGGCTGGAGTAGAAGCTGGCCTTATATAAATGGCTGGCACAAACCAGTGCGTGGAGCCCTTGGAATTTCAAGTTCACAAGTTATAGGAGTAGAATTAGACCATTCGGCCATCGAGTCCACTCCTCCATTCAATTTTTCTTCGTAGTCACCTGAGTGGCTACGTGAAGAAGGCCGTCAGTCATCATGCGCGTCATTACGTCTGAAGCATGCGCCAACGACTAACTGGCAGGCGCGCTGCATCTTTCCAGCGGTAAGTTTTAAATACCAAGGTAGGTGTTTTGTAAAAGTTACTTTGCGGTCATTTTGGCAGGTCCGGTTTTCTAGTTATCTACCAACAGAACGAACCTACCATGTCGAAGGTGAGGAGACGTTCTACGTACGTGCGGGTAGCGGGCGCTGTCCGACTTTCCAGGTGGCTGTCAGCGGGAGAGCACCGTGGCAGTCCCGCTGGGGCGCAAAGCCACTCACAAGTCTGCTCACACTCACGTAGACTCAGACGAGCCTGGGCCGGAGGGATCACCTCCAACACTGGGAAGCGTCTGCGGGCGCCTCTCCCAGATGGAGCACCTGTTGGAGAGGTGGCTCCAGACCGATCTGCTCCAGAGGAGGGAGCAGCATCAGCCCGGGTCTCCACGGGAGCCAGCGCTAGCAGCACCGTACACAGGGCTGCGATGTGTTTCCCTCTCTGGAGAGGGGAGTACACAGAGTCAGTACAATCCTGACTCGGAGCAGGGAGGCACATCAGGAGAAAACTCTAGGGGGCATGGGGCCGAAGTGTCTCTATTGACTTCTAATTTCGCCATTTCTACCCCAACCGGAGCACCCTCAGATGAAGAGCTGGCCACCACCATTAATTACCGGGCCTCGCACCAGCTCAAGGACCTGGTTGTGGAGAAGACCACCGGCCGATACAACACGCCTGCCAACTGTGCCTCCCTCAGTGTGCTGGCCGTCAATCAGGCCATCTGGGGCCATATTGGAGCGGGGGTAAGAGCCCAGGAGGTTAAACTCCAAAAAAATGTAAAACTACTGGCCTCAGGCGTAACGGCTTTTGCTAGGTCCATAGATGGCGGGCCACTGACGGAGACACAACAGGACGCTGTGGGGCTCCTCTGTAATGCCCTGTTTGAAATTAACTGTCTGCGTAAAAACGCAACACGGCCGGCACTCAACCCAAAATCTGGTGTGCTGTGTAAGGCCAGCAATGTCCAGCCGGCCAATTATCTCTTTGGGGCAGACCTGCCGAAGCAGGTCCGAGAACTGGAAGACCATACGCCTCATGAGCCGAGCCCCAACCACACCCAGGGGCTCATCACAACAGGGCCATCCCTATGATGCCTTCAACACCAGGCGAAACCAGCTCTGGGACAGGAGGAAGATTCCAGCTGTCCCAAGGCACAGGGACGGACGCCAGGACCACACAGGCAGTAACGTCCAAGGTAGGAGAATCTAATTCCTTGTGGAACAACTTACACATCTCTAACTTACAAGTTGGGGGGAGGCTGCAACATTTTTTGAATGAATGGAATTGTATCACAGTAGACCCGTTCATACAGCACAGTGTACTAGGGTTTAAAATTGAGTTCCTTGTTGACTCGACACCACCCACACAAAATTTACCAAACCGCACATATGTGTTTCCACAGCAGGAAAGATTTGAGGTACAAGCTGAAATTCAGGCTTTACATACAAAAGGGGTGATTCAGAGGTTGAACCAGGAATCACACCAATTTGTATCTAACATATTCCCCAAGCGAAAGAAGGATGGAGGAAGTTGTATAATCCTAGACTTGACGGAACTCAATACCCATGTGCAGTATAAACATTTTAAAATGGACAACTTTGGCACAGCCATCCAGTTGGTTTCCAAAGAATGTTATATGGCTTGCATAGATGTAAAAGATGCATACTACTCAGTACCTATTCACAGGAAGGTCAGGAGATATTTGAAATTTAACTGGATGCGGCAGATGTGGCAATTCAAGGCATTGCCTAATGGGCTGACTTCAGCTCCCAGATGTTTTACAAAATTACTAAAAACAGTTCTGGGACTACTACGAGCTCAGAACCACATGGTGATGGCTGATTTGGGTGACATTCTAATAATTGGGGACACTAAGGAATCAGCAAAATCATCTGTTTCAGCTACCAAACTCATGTTTGAGAGGTTGTGATTCCTAATCACAATTGACTCCAATTAGGGTAATTGATTACCTGGGGTTCACAATTAACTCAATGTCGGTGACACTGCCAAGTGGTAAGCAATCAGACTTGATTGAAGTCTGCAATAAGCTAATTGCTAACCAGCAGCCAACAATCAGACAAGTGTAATTGACAAGCTTGTGGCAGCCTTTCTGGCTGTACGCTTCGGACCTATGCACTACCAAAATTTACAACGTGCAAAGGAACGGGCTCTCAAATCTCTCGCAGGCCAATTCGGGAAACATATGCGATTACCACCAGATGCCATAGCTAAATTACACTGGTGGGCTACGAGTATACATCACAGCTCTAAGAAAATTCAAATTGATACACCATCGGTAATATTACAAACCGATGCAAGTGGCCTGGGCTGGGGAGCAACAGATACCATCTCCAGCTGCGGAGGCGGGATGTGCAGGAATCCTTAATACTACAGCAATATGGCATTAGCTACTTAGAATTGTTGGGAGCACGCAATGTTTTAAAGGCTTATTGCAGCAATATGCATCATGTGCATGTTCAACTACAGATTGACAACACCACAGCGGTGGCGTATGTCAATCACATGGATGGAATAAAATCGGTATCATGTGACAAGTTGGCAAACCTCCTTTACACTAGATCACGGAAATTCAATGATAACACAGAATGTATGTTGAATCAAGTCGTGTTAACCGATATTGTCGCCCGATATGGCATGCCGGATGTTGACTTGTTTGCCTCTAGATTGAATCGCCAGTTACCCAAATATGTCTCATGGCAGCCAGACCCAGGGGCAGTGGCTGTGGATGCTTTCACACTGCATTGGGGAGGAATGTTCTTGTATGTTTTCCCTCCATTTTGCCTCATCAGCCGATGCTTGGTCAAAATAAAGCAAGACAATGCCACAGGCATTTTTGGTAGTGCCAGATTGGCCTACACAAGCTTGGTTCCCACTAGTCCTGGGAATCATGACACAGCCTTTTATGGCTGTCCCCAACAGCAGGGATCTGCTGGTACACCCAGTTACGGGGAGCTATCATCCGCTACATGACCAAATCAATTTATTGGTTTGCAGATTCTGAGGAGACCATTCCTGGGACTCGGACTGGCTGATCGAACAGTGGATGTAATTACAGCAGCCTGAAGGGACAGTACACAAAGACAGTACGTCTCTCACATCAAGAAGTGGGAGATGTATTGTCATGCCTCCAACATCACATATGACACAGTGTGCATCACGGATATACTGGAGTTTCTGTCAACCTTTTATTATGACCATAAATTAGGCTACAGTGCCATCAACAGTGCCAGGAGTGCACTATCCTCATATTTAGTGCTGGGAACGGGGGCCCACCCGGTGGGAACGCATCCTCTTATTACCAGGTTCATGAAGGGAATATACAACACTACACCCCCCAGGTCACGGTATACGGACACATGGGATGTTAGTGTGGTGTTAACACTACTTCGTCAATGGGGCCCAGCTACCGCTCTGTCCTTAACCAACCTCACCCTCAAGGTGGTCATGCTGATGGCGCTGGTAACGGCACAACGAGTCCGGACGTTGCACAAGCTGCGACTGGACAACATGACCACCACTGCAAACACCATTACTTTCGTCATCTATGACTTAGTTAAACAGAGCAGGCCGGGAGTACCAGGGCCCAAGCTTGAGTTCCTGGCATACCCCGAAGATCCACGATTATGTGCACACTTCAAATCAAGACCAAACTTCAAACTGGTAAATTCTCGTTTACTCTTAATATCATCGCTGATCTCTGCCTCCTAATCCCATTGTTCTGCCTTCTCCCCATAATCCTTGACACCCGTTCTGATCAGGAACATCAGCCAGAGGGTACATTATTCAATTCAGTTTAGTGTCAACTGTACCAAGTAACAGTGGCAAACTTTTCTTCTGTTTCCGCTGTTCCAGGTATGAACTTCACTACATCGGCGAGACCAAGTACAGGCTCGGCGATCGTTTCACTGAACAGCTCCGCTCAGTCCGTCTTAACCTACCTGATCCCCCGTTTGGCTCAGCACTTCAACTCCCCCTCCCATTCCCAATCTGACCTTTCTGTCCTGGGCCTCTTCCATTGTCAGAGTGAGGCCCAGCGCAAATTGGAGGAACAGCACCTCACATTTCACTTGGGTAGCTTCCACCCCAGCCGTATGTACATTGACTTCTCTAACTTCAGATAGCCCTTGCTTTCTCTCTCCATCCCCTTCCCCTTCCCGGTTCTCCCAATAGCCTTACTGTCTCCGACTACATTCTATCTTTGTCTTGCCCCCTCCCCTGACATCAGTCTGAAGAAGGGTCCCGACCCAAAACATCGGTCATTCCTTATCGCCAGATATGCTGCCTCACCCGCTGAGTTACTCCAGCATTTTGTATCTACAGTGGAAATTTTTTGTAGCGTGCTAACCAGTCAACGGAAAGACAATACATGATTATAATTGAGACATTCGCAGTGTACAGATACATGATAATGGCATAGACAATAGACAATAGATAATAGACAATAGGTGTAGGAGTACGCCCTTCGGCCCTTCGTGCTGGCACCGCCATTCAATGTGATCGTGGCTGATCATCCCCAATCAGTACTCCGTTCCTGCCTTCTCACCATAGCCCCTGACTCCATTATCTTTAAGAGCCCTATCTAGCTCTCCCTTGAAAGTATCCAGAGAACCAGCCTCCACCGCCCTCTGAGGCAGAGAATTCCACAGACTCACAACTCTATGTGAGAAAAAGTGTTTCCTCGTCTCCGTTCTAAATGGCTTACCCCTTATTCTTAAACTGTGGCCCCTGGTTCTGGACTCCCCCAACATCGGGAACATGTTTCCTGCCTCTGGCATGTCCAAACCCTTAACAATCTTATATGTTTCAATAAGATCCCTTCTCATCCTTCTGAACTCCAGAGTGTACAAGCCCAGCTGCTCCATTCTCTCAGCATATGACAGTCCTGCCATCCCGGGAATTAACCTTGTAAACCTACACAGCACTCCCTCAATAGCAAGAATGTCCTTCCTCAAATTAGGGGACCAAAACTGCACACAATACTCCAGGTGTCGTCTCAATAGGGCCCTGTACAACTGCAGAAGGATCTCTTTGCACCTATACACCTCCTCTTGTTATAAAGGCCAACATGCCATTTGCTTTCTTCACTGCCTGCTGTACCTGCATGCTTACTTCATAGACTGATGAACAAGGACCCCCAAATCCCGTTGTACTTCCCCTTTTCCCAACTTGACACCATTCAGATAGTAATCTGCCTTCCTGTTTTTGATACCAAAGTGGATAACCTCACATTTATCCACATTAAACTTCATCTGCCATGCATCTGCCCACTCCCCCAACCTGTCCAAGTCACCCTGCATTTTCATAGCATCCTCCTCACAGTTCACACTGCCACCCAGCTTTGTGTCATCTGCAAATTTGCTAATGTTACTTTGAATCCCTTCATCTAAATCATTAATGTATATTGTAAATAGCTGCGGTCCCAGCACCGAGCCTTGCAGCACCCCACTAGTCACTGCCTGCCATTCTGAAAGGGACATGTTAATCCCTACTCTTTGTTTCCTGTCTGCCAACCACTTCTCTATCCATGTCAGCACTCTACCCCCAATACCATGTGCCCTAATTTTGCCCACTAATCTCCTATGTGGGACCTTATCAAATGCTTTCTGAAAGTCCAGGTACACTACATCCACTGGCTCTCCCTTGTCCATTTTCCTAGTTACATCCTCAAAAAATTCCAGAAGATTAGTCAAGCACGATTTCCCCTTCATAAATCCATGCTGACTCGGACCGATCCTGTTACTGCTATCCAAATGTGCGGCTATTTCATCTTTTATAATTGATCCAGAGTCAGGCTAACCTATAATTCCCTGTTTTCTCTCTCCCGCCTTTCTTATAAAAGTGGGATAACTACCCTCCAATCCACAGGATCCATTGGAAAACTATCACCAATGCATCCACGATTTCTAGAGCCACTATGTACCCTATGCAGACCATCAGGCCCTTTGCCGGCCACTACTATATCAGGAAGATTGCTTGTGTCTTCCTTAGTGAAGACGGATCCAAAATACCTGTTCAACTCATTTGCCATTTCCTTGTTCCCCATAATAAATTCACCTTTTTCGGTCTTCAACGGTCCAACTTTGGTCTTAACTAATTTTTTCTTCTTCACATACCTAAAGAAGCTTTTACTATCCTCCTTTATATTCTTGGCTAGCTTACCTTCGTACCTCATCTTTTCTTCCCGTATTGTCTTTTTAGTTATCTTCTGTTGCTCTTTAAACATTACCCAATCCTTTTGCTTCCCGCTAATCTTTGCTACATTGTACTTCTTCTCTTTTATTTTTATACTGTCCCTGACATCCCTTGTCAGCCAGGGTCGCCTCTTACTCCCCTTGGAATCTTTCTTCCTCCTAGGAATGAACTGATCCTGCACCTTCTGTATTATTCCTAGAAATACCTGCCATTGTTGTTCCACTGTCATCCCTGCTAGGGTATCTTTCCAGTCAACTGTGGCCAGCTCCTCCCTCATAGTCCCCTTTATTCAACTGTAACACTGACACCTCCGATCTACCCTTCCCCCTCTCCAATTGTAGATTAAACCTGACCATATTATTGTCACTACCTCCTAATGGCTCATTAACCTCAAGTTCCTTTATCAAATTCGGTTCATTACATAACACTAAATCCAGAATTGCCTTCTCCCTGTTAAGTTCCAATACAGGCTGTTCTAAGAATCCATCACAAAGGCACTCTACAAAGTCCCTTTCTTGTGGTTAACGTTTAGCATTTAGTGCAAGGTAAAGTCAGTGAAGTCTGATCAAGATGGTTAGTTAATGTTACATAAAATCTAAAATAATTGTTTTAATCCAATGTTTATATAGATAAATAATTGAATCTAGATTTTCCACGTGCTAATGAGTAGAAAGTCCAGTCCCTAACCCCAGAGTTGCATATAGTGTAACACTGGAGTGCAGCATTTATCTTTGGAAGTAAAAATGACCTCCCATACCCAGGATTTCATTTCAATTTCATCTGCTTGCCACGTGGAATGGTTTGCCATTTTGAAAATAAAATTGGTTTTCTCAAGGCCATTACTTCTTTGATTCAATCTTTCATGTAGCAATCTCCTTAGTTTCTGCAATAATTCTTTAATGTTTTCTTAGACTTTTTAAAGCTTGAGCACGAATAGAAGCCTTACGGCCCACTGAGTTTGTGCCGACCAGTGATCACCCTGCCCACTAGCACGATCCTACACACTAGGGACAATGTTACAACTTACCGAAGCCAATTAACCTACAAGCCTGTACATCTTTGGAGTGTTGGTGGAAACCGGAGCACCCGGAGAAAACCCAGGCAGTCACAAGGGAGAACAGACAAACTTCATTAAAGACATAGAAACATAGAAACATAGAAATTAGGTGCAGGAGCAGGCCATTCGGCCCTTCGAGCCTGCACCGCCATTCAATATGATCATGGCTGATCATCCAACTCAGTATCCCGTACCTGCCTTCTCTCCATACCCCCTGATCCCCTTTGCCACAAGGGCCACATCTAACTCCCTCTTAAATATAGCCAATGAACTGGCCTCAACTACCCTCTGTGGCAGAGAGTTCCAGAGACTCACCACTCTCTGTGTGAAAAAAGTCTTTCTCATCTCGATCTTAAAGGATATCCCCCTTATCCTTAAGACAGCACCCATAGTCAGGATCGAACCTGGGTCTCTGGCGCTGTGAGGCAGCAACTCTACTGCTGTGCCACTGTGCCGCCCCAAAAATTGTTTCACCAGGAATTGTGTCACCATTAGGCAAAAGATCCAATTGCACGGAAGAAGGTAGAGTGGAGGTATACAAAATGTTGGTAGCACAAGAAACCCTAGATCCTGGATTCATGAGCAAAAAAACAAAATGCTGGAAGAACTTCGCAGGTCAGGCAGTATCTGCGGTAAGAATGGACCGATTACATTTCAGGTCAGAATCAATTGGTGTTCAGTGGATTTGAAAGAAGGGTCCTGACCCAAATCTTCATCAGTCCATTCCCAGGCAGGATGCTGTCGGACCCGCTGATCTTTTTTACAAACATGTTGCTGGATTGGACAAGCAGACTTTAAACTGATCCCAACCATGTACCTGTCTAGGTGTTTCTTAGGCATTGCGATAGTCCCTGCCTCAGCTTGTGTAATGAACCGGATTTGATAAGGGAACTCAAGGTAAAGGAACAATTAAGAGGTAGTGACCATGATATGATAAGTTTTAATCTGCAATTGGAGAAGGTAAAATCAGAAGTGTCAGTATTGCAGTTGAACAAAGGAGACTAGGGAAGCATGAGGGATGAGCTGGCCAAAGTTAACCTACAAACCCGCAAAGTTCACCAAGAGAGATGTGAATTTGTGGAATCCTCTGCCGATGGAGGCTGATTCACTGAGAGTTGAATAGAGCTCTTAGTGCTAATGGAATCAAGGGATATGGGGAGATGGCAGGAATGGGGTACTGATTTGTGGATGATCAGCCATAATCACATTGAATTATGGCTGATCATTGAGGCCAGTTCATTGGCTATATTTAAGAGGGAGTTAGATGTGGCCCTTGTGGCTAAAGGGATCAGGGGGTATGGAGAGAAGGCAGGTACAGGATACTGAGTTGGATGATCAGCCATGATCATATTGAATGGCGGTGCAGGCTCGAAGGGCCGAATGGCCTACTCCTGCACCTATTTTCTATGATTCTATGAATGGCGGAGCTGGCTCGAAGGACCGAATGGCCTACTCCAGCACCCATTTTCTATGTGTCGATGTTCCCTACACCCACCACCCTTTGCGTGAAAAAGATACCCCTCGGGTTGCTATTACATTTTGGAGTGGAGTGGAGCGATTGTAATGGGTGTTTGCAGATCCAATTTCTGGGGCCAGCACGCAGAGAGCGGCCTGGCCTGGCCTGGGCGCCATCATGGAATCCAGCTGTGCAAAGATCCTAAGTTTCTCTCCTTGCTGAAGTTCTCCGTCCATGCCATTGCATTGGATGGGCCAGGCCACGTTGCCAGCCAATGTTCCTGAGGATCAGACCATGCTGTACCATCTGTTCCCCACTCAAATGTTTGTGCAGATGAACAGGGGAACCTCATTGAAACTTACCGAATAGTGTAAGGCCTGGATAGAGTGGATGTGGAGAGGATGTTTCCACTTGTGGGAGAGTCTAGGACCAGAGGTCAGAGCCTCAGAATTAATGGATGTTCCTTTTTGTAATAACCATATATAACCATATAACAATTACAGCACGGGAACAGGCCATGTCGGCCCTTCTAGTCCGTGCCAAACACTTACTCTCACCTAGTCCCATCAACCTGCACTCAGACCATAACCCTCATTCCTTTCCCATCCATATACCTATCCAATTTATTTTTAAATGATAAAATCAAACCTGCCTCCACCACTTCCACTGGAAGCTCATTCCACATAGCTACCACTCTCTGAGTAAAGAAGATCCCCCTCATGTTACCCCTAAACTTTTGTCCCTTAATTCTAAAATCATGTCCTCTTGTTTGAATCTTCCCTACTCTCAATGGAAAAAGCTTATGAACGTCAACTCTGTCTATCCCTCTCATAATTTTAAAGACCTTTATCAAGTCGCCCCTTAACCTTCTGCGCTCCAAAGAATAAAGACCTATCTTGTTCAACCTTTCTCTGTAACTTAGGTGCTGAAACCCTGGCAACATTCTAGTAAATCTCCTCTGTACTCTCTCTATTTTGTTGACATCTTTCCTATAATTTGGCCACCAAAATTGTACACCATACTCCAGAATTGGCCTCACCAATGCCTTGTACAATTTTAACATTACATCCCAACTTCTATACTCAATGCTCTGATTTATAAAGGCCAGCACACCAAAAGCTTTCTTTACCACCCTATCTACATGAGTAATGAGTCGAGTTAAACACATATCAGGATACAACACATGTTTATTAAATGTACTTACAGAATCAGTCTCGGCAGGACATAACAGTTCCTAGCAGCTACTCATACTGAATGTCGTAGGCAAACTCTTGCTCATATACAACGCATATTGGGCAGAGCAACAACTAACAAGTTCTACAATTGGCTGGTAGGAACTAACCAATCTACACTTATGGAAGGAAATAAGGAGGAATTCCCTTAATCAGAGGGTGATGAATCTGTGGAATTAATTTCCCCAGAAGGCTGTGGAGGCCAAGTCAATGGATATTTTTAAGGCACAGATAGATAGTCTGATTAGTACGGGTGTCAGAGGTTATGGGGAGGAGGCAGGAGAATGGGAGGCAGGAGGGAGTGATAGATTACTCCGCCATTCAATCAGCCATGATTGAATGGCGGAGTAGACTTGATGGGCCCAATGGCCTATTACTAATGCTATCAGGTCTTGTGTCTCGTTGCTTTTCACTTAGTGTGGCTGTATGGTAACTCAAATTTCACTACCTTAATTGGTACATGTGACAATAAACTGACCTTGGAACCTTGAAACCTTGAACTTATGAACACATTTAACCATGTCAACTAGGCAGCAGCCTGCGTGCAAACATCTTCTATTCTCTGGTGAGATGGTTGTACAGGAGCACATCTGGCTTGTCTGGTCACAGAGACCGACAGATGTGCGGGTCAGGATATCTCCTGTACTTATCTTGGGCATCTGGACGATACGACACAATACGATATGATACGATAGAACTTTATTTATCCCAGGAGGAAAATTGGTCTGCTAACAATCATAAACTACAACAAGATACATGAAACATGAAATTAAGGCGACGAGTGGAAAGTCCAGGATTGGGGATATGCAAGGACTGGAGGGGGGGGGGGGGGGGTCAGTCTCAGTCTACCCCACGACAGATAAGGGAGCAGTTGTACAGTTTGGTAGCCATGGGGAAGAAGGATCTCCTGTGGCGTTCTGTGCTGCATCTTGGTGGAACCAGCCTGTTGCTGAAGGTGCTCCTCGGGTTGACTGTATCATGGAGGGGGTGAGCTGTATTGTCCAAGATGCTCCGCAGTTTGAGGAGCATCCTCCGCTCTCAGACAGCACATCTTTCTCAATTCAGCTCATTAATTTAGCGTCTCCCAGACACACATATGCCTGGATTTAATTTATGACAGTGTCTAGGCGAGCTGCCATCATGGTGTTTTACTGGCCAAATGAGGAGAGTTGTAGTGAACGCTTTAATAAGGCTTTAATCATGCGCTCGAGATGGAAAGGTATCTCCTCGATGCGGCCGATTCATTGCAGATATTGATTATTGCTTGACAAATATTGATTATTGCTGGAAAATGTGTGCAGAGTGCCTTCATTAAATACCGTTCTCTTACAATCCTTTTGCAAGTGGAAGGGCACATTTACATAACAAACACTCATTACCAAGGTCCTGATGGACCAGAAAGATTTATGCTTTGACCTTTTTAATTACAAATATCGTGGAATTTGCACAAGAGATTTATTGTTTCCTAATTTAAACCAGATTGTCTGTTTGAGTCAATTGAAGCATAACAAAGCCAGCTTGTATCTCTCTTTCCTTGAATGGTGGACTGTAAAGGGCCTGTCCCACTTGGCCGTCATTTGCGCCTTATTTACGCGTCATATGTAAAATAGGCCGTCACGTTGTGACGCACGGGTAGTGTGTGGGTAGCGCAGGACCGGCGCATGGAGAGGCGCGGAGTTGCTCGCGGTATCGCACGGTGCTCCAGGATTTCGTGCTGCACGAAATCCTCGCGCGCCACCTGCGTGACGTATCGCGTACGCACGCTGACGCATTGGCGTCGCACGCTGCTTCCCGACGTCTCACGTGTATCGCGTGATGACGCATGGTAACGTCACCGTGCATAACCGTGCGTCGCCGCGTGCCGCAGGGTATTCTAATGACGTCACTCGCACCAGACGGCTTGATGACGCGTGATTTGGGCGCGACGTCGCGCGTAACGACGCGTCAACCTATTTTACATTTGACGCGTAAATGAGGCACAAATGACGGCCAAGTGGGACAGGCCCTTAAGTTACATGTGCCACCAGCTATTTTTAAGGGGACTCATCGGACAGTTCACCGTAAAGTAACTGCACCTCTCTTTCTGTCAGTTCAATCCCAATCCGGGTCCACCACCGATTCTCTCGGCGAAGATTGTTCCCGATGTTGGGGAAGGTCGCGTTTTTCACACACAGAGAGTGGTGAATCTGTGGAATTCACAGAAGGTAGTTTGAGGCCAGTAAGAGGGAGTCCGGCACCTCCTTTAATACGGACCAAATTGCGAGATTGCATTTGTAATCCCCTGGTCAGCCACAGATGGCGCTGCATGTGGCGTGCACTCTTTCGGGACTTGTCCATCTGACCCAATAGAGTTTAGTTACGTTTAGAGATCCAGTGCGGAAACAGGCCCTTCGGCCCACCGAGTCCGCGCCGCCCAGCGATCCCCGCACACTAACACTATCCGAGAGGACAATTTACAATCTTTACCAAAGCCAGTTAACCTACAAACCCGCACGTTTTTGGAGTGTGGGAGGAAAACGCAGGTCACGGTGAGAACGTACAAACTCCGTACTGGACAGCACCTGTAGTCAGGATCGAACCTGCGTCTACGGCGCTCTAAGGCAGCAACTCTACCGCCGCGCCACTGTGCCACGTCTAATGTCACGTTTCTTTTTATCATCTGTGTGATTTCTAGTAATAAGATGTTTCTGAGATGTTATAATTGCTGGCTGCGTAAAGAACTCTAGTGAAATATATCATCTTGTTTAGTCTTCTGGTGGCTTCTTTCCAAATGATTATAATAACATTGAACATAACTGGAGAGACAACCGCTTTCATGTTTAAATAAGACCTTCAATCATTCTTACACAAAGAAATAACGGAATTGGCCGGGCATTCTTTCAGGATGTTGAAAGAGGTCCAAGATTTTAAAAACCCATAACAACTTCACGACTCGTGTTAGTAAACATGCGACAGAGGTTTCCCTTCCCTCCTTCGTTATTTAGAGTGTGTGGCCAGGGCGGTGTGGATCTCCGAAGATGCTGGCTGACTTTTAGACTCTTGTAGATCCCTTCGAAGGCAGAATGGTCGGTACCCGTGATCAACTTGGCATTGCTCAGCACTTATTGCAATTCCACTTAATCTTTGTTCCTGGGCATTCAATGAATGAATGAATACTTTATTGTCACATGTGATAAATCACAGTGAAATTCTTTGCTTGCAGACCCAAGGAAGGTGTGCAAAGGTCGGCAATAAAGGGTGCTTACAAAGTTACAAAGCACCCCCACATCAGGCCCTCCCTTGTTCTCACCCCTCCCCCTTCCTCACGGCAGCCCCCCCCCACGCGGGGTCTTTCATTGCCCATTGTTCTTCCCCCTTCCTCAAGGGGGTCCCCACGCCGGGTCCTCCATTGTTCTTTGTTTCCCCTCCTCACTCACAGTGGTCCCCTGACGCCGGATACCCATTGGGCTTCCCCCTCCCTCACAGCGGACCCTTCATGCCGGGTTCCTTTGCTCCTTCCCCTGGCAGTGGCGTCCTCACTGCCCACGTTGTCCGTCCTTGTCCGTCGCATTGACCTCTCCGCTGTCGCCGTCGAGTCCTCTCCAGATGCCTCTGTGGCACCGACCCTGGCCCCAGCCCCGGGCTCCACAGACCAGGGGCCGTTGGCCGCGGACTCCGTTGACCCTCAAGGCTCCACCTCCGACCTGCGAGGCTCCGGAAGGCATTTAAGATGTCGAACCAGGCCGTGATGTAACCAGCCATTGCGCTCTCGACTGTACACCTGTAGAGGTTCAAGGGACATATCGAATCTCCTTAATCTTCTAAGGAGGTAGAGGCATTAATGGTCTTTCTTTATGAATTGAATCAATGTGCTGGGTCCAGGACAGATCTTCAGAGATCTGTCTTGTCTTTCAGCAATTTATTGCATTTATTCTCATCCCAATGTATAATTTGTGATCATTTCCTTCCCATCAAAGCCTGAAAGTGCTGAGACGAGATTACCTGAGCAGTGAGTGGAGGAGATGCAAGGAACTGTAGATGCTGGAATCTTGAGAAAACTACATAGTGCTGGAAGGTCTCAGTGGGTCTGTTGTGGGAATGAGTCTGAAGAAGGCTCCCCGCCCAATATGT
The DNA here is from genome assembly GCA_035221665.1 of Okamejei kenojei. Taxonomy (NCBI): domain Eukaryota; kingdom Metazoa; phylum Chordata; class Chondrichthyes; order Rajiformes; family Rajidae; genus Okamejei; species Okamejei kenojei. Next base: position 39,975,532 of record CM069149.1, read on the forward strand.
TGCCTGTCCATTCCCTCCACAGATGCTGCCACCTGTTGGTTACTTCCAGCACTTCCACTTAATCTTCATTTCTGGGCATTCGATGAATGAATGAATACTTTATTGTCACATGTGATAAGTCACAGTGAAATTCTTTGCTTGCAGACCTAGGTGTGCAATAGTTGGCGTTCTGACGCGCTACAATGCTGAGAACAATATTCTGCACTTTGTGTCTTCCCCTTTGCTCTGTCTATGGTACTTGAATTTGACGATTGTATTTATGTATGGAATACCTAATCTTTTTGGATAGCACGCGAAAGGCCACGACATTGGGTATTCTTAAGGCAGAGATTGACAGGTTCCTGATTAGTCAAAGGTTACGGGAAAAAGGCGGGAGAATGGGGCTGAGAGGGAAAAATAGAACATACTTGATTGCATGGATTGGTGGAGCAGGCAATGGGCTGAATGGCCTCATTCAGCTCCTACATCTTATGGTAAAACAAAGCTCTTCACTGTACCTTGGTACACATGACCATAATAAATTTAAACCTCAACCACAACCTAAAGCTAACCCTTGAGTGCCAGATTTCTGAACATTTCATCTCTCTCTCTCTCTCTCTCTCTCTCTCTCTCTCTATCTCTTTTTAAAAATATATATTTTCTGCATAGTTCACCGCTGTAGACAGTGATTACAAAAACACATTTCAGAGAATAATACCCACACATATTAAACAAGCCAAAACCACTAAGATGTCACTCAATTGCTCTTTAGTTTCAGAAAATGCAATTTCATTCCACAGATGGTTTTATTCTTTTTTTTTGCAATTTGTCTCAATCTGTTTTAGTCTGTCACTCAATTTCTCTCCACCTCTCCATTTATCAGGTGTTTTATAGGCCTCTCTCTCTCTCTCTCTCTCTCTCTCTCTCTCCCTCTCCTCTCTCTCTCTCTCTCTCCCTCTCCTCTCTCTCTCTCCCTCTCACCCCTCATTCCCTCTCTCTCTTACTCTCAATCCTCCATCTCTCTCTCTCTCTCCCCCTCTCTCTTTCCCTCCCTCATCCCCTCCCTTTGTCTCTCTTTCTCACCCCCCACCCTCTCTCTCTCTCTCTCTCTCATCCCCCCCCCACCCTTTCTCTCTCACCCCCCACTCTCTCTCTCGCCCCACCCCCCCCACTCTCTCCACCACCCCCCCCCCACACTCTCTCCACCATGCCCCCCCCCATCCCATCTCTATGTCTCTCCCCCTCTCACTCTCGCTCTCCCTCGCTGGAGTCCACAAACATTCCACCATTCCCGCGTGCTTAGCAACAAAGCAGCCACAAAGCCCACAGTGCTCATTTGCAAGCTCAGTCCCGCTCTGAAAGGAAAGCCATTCTCCTTCCATTTGTCTGCCCTGTGGAGCTGCGAGCTGTTCTCTAAAGCAATCAGCCTCTGGGACAAAATTGTGGGATACAATGGAGACAAAGAGGTCTAGGAATTGGGTCACGCAGCGCCATTATATGGACTGGAAGAGACAATTTCAATTTTAAAAAAAACAACCATTAAGGAAAATGGGAGACTTGCTTCACATTCCATGTGTTCTGTGGTTTTCCATGTTATCTGAGTACCTGCCACACAAAATGCATAGGGCAGCCCCCTGGACACAAATGGTGCTGTTCAATACTGCACAGTGAACCCTTGATGCTGGTTTACACCGAGCATAGACACAAAGTGCTGGAGCTCGGCCTGTGGACTTCGGGAGCCGCGGTCTCCGGTAGGAAGTGGCCGATTCGGAAGTCCAAGCCGCTGAGAATGTTCTCCCGTTCCGACGTTGGATGGTGACCCCCAAATTTCATTGTATCAATGGCCATGAGGTGGGGGGGGGGTCCAAGAGGAGGGGGTCCGTTGGAGACGGGAAAAGGGATCATCAATGGGGGCGAGGTCTCCTTCCCATGGAAGAACGGTGTGAGGCGGAGGCGACGGAAGAAGAGCTCCAAATCGCGGCGGGCGCAGAACTCATTGAGGTGGTGACGGAGGGGGACAAAGGTGAGGCCAGGGCCGGCCTTAAGCCGATTGGACCGATTGCTCCCAATTGGGCCCCAAGAGTAAGGGGGCCCCACGCCAGAGTAATCTACTCACGGCTCGGGTAGATGTATCCCGGGTGGAGGGGGGAGAGAGGGGCGGAGAGAGAGTAGAGGGGCGGAGGGGGAAGAAAGGGGTGGACGGGGAGGGTGGTGTGAGGCGTGTGAATGGAGAAGGGGGAGAGAGGGAGGTGGGTCGTTCCCTCACAGTCCCGGGGCAGCGCTCCCGCCCATCCAGTCGCCGTGCTTCACGCACACAGCCCCGGCTCCACCCCTCTCTCTCCCCGGGGAGACGCGGTGAACAATACAGGGAGGGCCGAGCCGGGGGTTGGAGCAACGTTTACAAACCTCGGCCTCAGCTCACACCTGTCCGCCCGGACCCCGGCATCCGCTCCTGCCACAGGTTATTGATTTTCCAGGATCTATTTAATTCAATTACTTAAATTACTTTGGGTGGGGAAGAGCTGGGGTCACATGGTTTGAGGGAATGGGGAAGACCCAGTGGAACAGCCACTGAGATTACCAGGGTTGGCTGTCTAACACTAGGACCCAGCGCAGTTAAACCCGGGGGAGTGGGAGTCTGCAGCGTGGAAGCTTCAGGCCAGGCTGCAGGTAAGGCGACGGCGACGGCTGCGGGCTGCTGGAGGGCGGTGGAGTGGCCAGGGTCAGCGGGCAAAGAGTAGGAGCTCCCGGTGGGCGGATGATCGGTGGGGCGGCGAGGTTCGACGGGTCCGGTGAGGCAGCGAGGTGAGTAGGCCCACCTAGATCTCGAGGCCCTATGCTTAAGCTTGTCTAGCTTATATGTAAATCCGGCCCTGGCAGCATCTCTGGAGAAAAGGAATGGCTGTGGTCGTTTCAGGTCGTCAGAACATGGAATGATACATCACAACAGCAGGCCCTTCGGCCCACAATGTCCATGCTGGATATGATGCCAAGACCAACTCCTATCCACCTGTGATTAATCCATATCCATCCATAGCTGCATATCTATATGCCTATCCAAATGCCTCTTATCCACCAATCCAGGGGGCATATTCTAGGCACTCACAATCCTCTGTATAATAAAGTTGCCCCACACATTTCCATTAAACTTTGTCCCTCTCACCTTAAAGTTATGGCCTCTGGTATTTGATTTTTCCATCCTGGGAAAAAGGTTCTGACTGTCTACCCTATTTACCCAGGTTCTGACTGGTTACCCAGAGGCCCAGGAGCCGTTGGTGAGGGAGGAGCGACGCCCGAGCGGTAAAGCTGAAACCCAGCGCGGGGCTTTGTTTTTGCAGAGGCCCAGGAGCCGTTGGTGAGGGAGGAACTGAAATCTGTAACATTCTAAATCCGTAACGTTCCATTCAATTTTACTTCAGAGTCACGTGAGTGACTACGTCAAGAAGACCCGCCAGGCGCATGCGCATCATTACGTCCGCGCATGTCGCACTGAACGGGCTGGAGAGCGCAGCTCCACCAGCGGTAAGTAGAAACTTCACAGGTAAGTGGTTTTGAAAGGGGCAGAGGCGGGCGCTAGAGAGTACACCAGTGGCTGTACACCTTGAAAATAAGTACTCCTGTTTGAGTGCTGTTCGGGGGAACAGCCTACCTGGGGGTAGCAACAGTGACCTGGCCTGCGGTACAGACACCGGCCCTGTTGCTCAGAAGGGTAAGGAAAAGAAGAGGGTATTAGTATTAGGGGACTCTATAGTTAGGGGGTCAGATTGGCGATTCTGTGGACGCAGTCCGGAGACCCGGATGGTAGTTTGCCTCCCTGGTGCCAGGGTTCGGGATGTGTCTGAACATGTCCAAGATATCCTGAAAAGGGAGGGAGAGGAGCCTGAGGTCGTGGTACATATTGGTACCAATGACATAGGTAAAAAAGGAGAAGAGATACTGAAAGGAGAATTTAGGGAGTTGGGAAGAGAGTTAAGGAAAAGAACCGCAAAGATAATAATCTCAGGATTACTTCCTGTGCCACGCGACAGTGAGAGTAGGAATGGAGCAAGGTGGAGGATAAATGCCTGGCTGAAGGACTGGTGCAGAGGGCAGGGATTCACGTTTCTGGATCAGTAGAACCTCTTTTGGGGAAGGAGTGACCTGTATAAAAAGGACGGGTTGCACTTGAACCCGAGGGGGGCCAGTATCCTGGCAGGGAAAGGCTACCGGGGGGACTTTAAACTAGAATGGTTGGGGAGAGGGACTCAAATAGAGAAAGCCAGTAGACAGGGTCTGAGGCAGGAGGCAGAGAAGGGAAGCACTCAGACCCAACATGTAGGGGGTGAAAGAAAAAATAAAATTAAACAGAGAATAAGAGGTGGTGGCTTTCCAGGGCAAAAATCAAAAGGGACCACTTGTCAACATAATTGTATAAGGAGTAAGACTGTTGTAAAAACAAGCCTGAAGGCTTTGTGTCTCAATGCAAGGAGCATTCGTAATAAGGTGGATGAGATGAAGATGCAGATAGCTATTAATGACAATGCTATAGTTGGGATCACAGAGACATGGCTCGAGGGGGACCAAGGCTGGGAGCTGAACATCCAGGGATATTCAATATTCAGGAGGGATAGTCAGAAAGGAAAGGGAGGTGGGGTAGTGTTGCTGGTGAGAGAGGAGATTAATGCAATAGAAAGGAAGGACATTAGCTTGGAGGATGTGGAATCGATATGGGTAGAGCTGCGAAACACTAAGCGGCAGAAAACGCTAGTGGGAGTTGTGTACAGGCCACCTAACAATAGTAGTGGAGTTGGGGATGGCATCAAACAGGAAATTAGAAATGCGTGCAACAAGGGTAAAACAGTTATAATGGGTGACTTCAATCTACATATAGATTGGGTGAATCAAATGGGTGCTGAGGAAGAGGATTTCATGGAATGTATGCGGGATAGTTTTCTAAACCAATATGTAGAGGAACCAACGAGAGAGCAGGCTATTCTAGACTGGGTATTGAGTAATGAGGAAGGGTTAGTTAGCAGTCTTGTTGTGCGTGGCCCCGTGGGCAAGAGTGACTACATTATGGTTGAGTTCTTCATTAGGATGGAGAGTGACATAATTGTCAGAAACAATGGTTCTGAACTTAAACAAAGGTAACTTTGAAGGTATGAGATGTGAATTGGCCAAGATAGACAGGCAAGTGATTCTTAAAGGGTTGACAGTGGATGTGCAATGGAAGGTATTTAAAGACTGCATGGATAAACTACAACAATTGTTCATCCCAGTTTGGCAAAAGAATAAATCAGGGAAGGTAGTGCATCCATGGATAACAAGGGAAATCAGGGATAGTATAAAAACAAAAGATGAAGCATACAAATTAGCCAGAAAAAGCAGCCTACCAGAGGACTGGGAGAAGTTCAGTCCAGCAGAGGAGGACAAAGGGCTTAATTAGGAAAGGGAAAATAAATTATGAAAGAAAACTGGCAGGGAACATAAAAACTGATTGCAAATGTTTTTATAGATATGTGAAGAGAAAGAGATTAGTTAAAACAAATGTAGGTCCCTTGCAGTCAGAAACAGGTGAATTGATCATGGGGAACAAGGACATGGCAGACCAATTGAATAACTACTTTGGTTCTGTCTTCACTAAGGAAGACATAAATAATCTGCCGGAAATAGCAGGGGACCAGGGGTCAAATGAGATGGAGGAACTGTGTGAAATCCAGGTTAGCCGGGAAGTGGTGTTGGGTAAATTGAATGGATTAAAGGCCGATAAATCCCCAGGGCCAGATAGTCTGCATCCCAGAGTACTCAAGGAAGTAGCCACAGAAATAGTGGATAATTTTACAAAACTCCTTAGATTCTGGAGTAGTTCCTGAGGATTGGAGGGTAGCTAATGTAACCCCACTTTTTAAAAAAGAAGGGAGAGAGAAAATGGGGAATTACAGACCAGTTAGTCTAACATCGGTAGTGGGGAAACTGCTAGAGTCAGTTATTAAAGATGGGATAGCAGCACATTTGGAAAGTGGTGAAATCATTGGACAAAGTCAGCATGGATTTACGAAAGGTAAATCATGTCTGACGAATCTTATAGAATTTTTCAAGGATGTAACTAGCAGAGTGGATAAGGGAGAACTAGTGGATGTGTTATATCTAGACTTTCAGAATGCTTTCGACAAGGTCCCACATAAGAGATTAGTATACAAACTTAAAGCACACGGTATTGGGGGTTCAGTATTGATGTGGATAGAGAACTGGCTGGCAGACATCAGGCAAAGGGTAGGCGTAAACGGTTCCTTTTCAGAATGGCAGGCAGTGACTAGTTCACCAAAAATGGTCTATTACTTATTAGATGCTAGGCAGCTCATTAATTTATGGATAAAGTCTGTCCCTCGATGAGGAATATATTGATTACATTTTTAGATTTCAAATTAAATTTCCATCAGTCACCACTTATCATTCTCTGATTGCTTAGTCCATCTAAATTTGCTTTTCTAATTGTACTCCCGGTCATCTGTCAGTAGAATTGTCCTTTAAATCACAAAGTGCTGAAAATCTGATATACAAAGAGAAAATGCTGCAAATTACTCTGCAGGTTAGGCAGTGTTTGTGGATTACAGTGGAGCAATTTGCAGTGTATAGATACATGATGATGGAATAAAGTTTAGTGCAAGATAAAGTCCAGTAAAGTCTGATTAAACATATTCCAAGGGTTTCCAACGAGGTAGATAGTAGTGTTTAAGAAGGAACTGCAGATGCTGGAAAATCGAAGGTACACAAAAATGCTGGAGAAACTCAGCGGGTGCAGCAGCATCTATGGAGCGAAGGAAATAGGCAACGTTTCGGGCCGAAACGTTGCCTATTTCCTTCGCTCCATAGATGCTGCTGCACCCGCTGAGTTTCTCCAGCATTTCTGAGGTAGATCGTAGCTATGTTTCTATGCCTCAGGAGCAATCTTTAGTTGTTGATAGAATGGTTCAGTTGCCTGATAACAGCTGGGAAGAATCTGTCCCTGAATCTGGAGGTGTGCGTTTTCACACTTCGGGACCTTTTGCCCGTTGGGAGAGGGGAGAAGAGGGGAGTGGCCAGGGTGCGACTTGTCCTTGATTGTGCTGCTGGCCCTGCCGAGGCAGCGTGAGGTAAAAATTAAATCAATGGAAGGGAGGTTGGTTTGTGTAAGAAGGCCCTGACTCACAAAGGGAACCTCACCACCAGTTCTTCGACGTATTTTCTATCAGGTGTGCTCATGGGCCTACTAAATCCATCACTTTGCAACAATTACACTTAGAACCTGCTTCTAAAATTCAGAAGGGCCTGAAGAAGGGTCCCAACCCGAAACGTCACCCATCCTTTTTCTACAGGGATGCTGCCTGACCCATTGAGTTACTCCAGCACTTATGTCTATCTCTGCATTTGTTTAAATGTTATCAAATTCTCAAAGCCACAAATTCAGCTGGAGATGAACTTCAAAGGAAATGAATGGATGAATGAATTAGTTAATTACTAATTACTATTGTCTTTCCTAAATTCATCTCTCCTTTCTTTCATCCTTTGTTCCTTTATTTCTTCCCTAAACACTCCCAACCTTATACCCCTGCTAACGATAATGCTGGAGTTACTCAGCGGGACAGGCGGCATCTCTGGAGAGAAGGAATGGGCGACGTTTTGGGTCGAGAGCCTTTTCGCAGACTGTACCCCTGCCATTCAGGACTATTACATTTTCCTTTATTATTCATATTTGTGAAAACCAATCCTATAAATCTTCAAAAATAATGCTTATTGAATTTTAGCTCCAGTAAAGTTCAATGTAATCTTAAAAAAAAAAAAAATGTGCATTTCCCTTTATTATTCATGAAGATAGGTCTCGGTAGCTGCGTTAGGCTGAGCGCTGCCCTGACAGTCTTGATGACTGCTTGGTATTTGACTGCGGGAGAACTCCATTTTTAATGTGATAATAAATATTTATCTGAGCTATAACATATCACTTTGCGCTGTCAAATAGAATATCTCAAACAATACCCCAAAGTGTAAAGTGCCGGTTTCCACGCCGGTGCAGGCTGATAAGATAAATTTTGGTCATTAACCTTTTGCCCACACTCTGTTAAACATAGTGGTCTATTCTAGTCTCGGTTCCAAGCAATATAAATTGAGTACTACACCTAAGGGACTTCTTAAGTGCTGTCCAAGAAAAAGGGAGCTTTATACACTAAGGAGACAACCTTTTGGAAATGGATCGCAGTAAGCTGGTTGCAATTCCGTCACGAAACAGGTGAAGCATTTGGCTTCCTTCTGTTCTCTCTCTCCAAGGTTAAAGGCCTGTCCCACTTGGGCGTCATGCGGATGGCGCTCGAAAATGTTGTACACCCAAAATCCTGGGGCGCCCGCGCGTCACTGAATACGCCACCACGCACCATGCGCACGTAATACGCACCGTGCGCGCATCACGTGTGTGTCGTGACACGTAAATGATGTTGCGTAAATTATGCGCTAATGACGCCAAAGTGGGACAGGCCCTTTAGTGATCTGAATCAAGAACACTTAAATTTCCAGACAACAGAAAGAAAATTATCAATAATGTTCGAGGGCAAGACATCTGGAATAATTAAAGTTTTTAGTTATAGAGATACAGCGCGGAAACACGATAAGTCTGTCTGGTCTGCATCGACCAGCGATCCCCGCACATTAACACTATCCTACACTAGGGGCAATTTTTAAAATATATATACCAGGCCAATTGGCCTACAAACGGAGTGTGGAAGGAAGCCGGTTCACCCGGGGAAACCCCATGTGGGTCACGGGGAGAACCATACAAACTCCCTACGGACAGCGCCCGTAGTCTCGATCGAACCCAGGTCTCTGGGGCTGTAAGGCAGCAACTCTACCGCTGCGCCACCGTGCCGTTCCAAAGTGTAGGAGTAACCATATAACAACCATATAACAATTACAGCACGAAAACAGGCCCTCTCGGCCCTTCCAGTCTGTGCCGACCATTTGTTTTCCCCTAGTCCCATCTACCTGCACTCAGACCATACCCCTCCATTCCCTTCACGTCCATATACCTATCCACTTTACTCTTAAATGTTAAAATCGATCCTGCCTCCACCACTTATGCTGGAAGCTCATTCCACACAGCCACCACCCTCTGAGTAAAGAAGTTCCCCCTCACGTTACCCCGAAACTTCTGTACCTTAATTCTCATCATGCCCTCTTGTTTCAATCTTCCCTACCCTCAATGGGAAAAACGTATCCACGTCAACTCTGTCTATCCCTTTCATCATTTTAAAGACCTCAATCAAGTCCCCCCTTAACCTTCTGCGCTCCAAACAATAAAGACCTAACTTGTTCAACCTTTCTCTGTAACATAGTTGCTGGAACCCTGGCAACATTCTAGTAAATCTCCTCTGTACTCTCTCTATTTTGTTGACATCCTTCGTATAACTAGGCGACCAAAATTGTACACCATACTCCAGAATTGGTCTTACCAATGCCTTGTACAATTTTAACATTACTTCCCTACTCCTATATTCAATGCTCTGATTTATAAAGGCCAGCACACCAAAGGCTTTCTTTACCACCCTATCTACATGCGATTCCACCTTCAGGGAACTATGCACAGTTATTCCTAGATCCCTCTGTTCCACAGCATTCCTCAATTCCCTACCATTTACCATGTACTTCCTATTTTGATTTGTCCTGCCAAGATGTAGCACTTCACACTTAACAGCATTAAACTCCATCTGCCATCTTTCAGCCCACTTTTCCACATGGCCCAAATCTCTCTGTAGACTTTGAAAATCTACTTCATTATCCACAACACTACCTATCTTAGTATCATCAGCATACTTACTTATCCAATTTTCCACCCCATCATCCAGATCATTGATGCACATGACAAACAACAGTGGACCCAACACAGATCCCTGAGGCACCCCACTGGTCACCGGCTTCCAACCTGACAACAGCCATCCACCATTACTCTCTGACATCTCCCATTCAGCCACTGTTGAATCCATCTTGCTACTCCGCCATTAACACCCAAATATTGAACCTTCTTAACCAACCTTCCATGGGGAACTTAGTCAAAGCCTTACTGAAATCCATATAGACAACATCCACTGCTTTACCCTCATCAATTTCCCTAGTTACCGCTTCAAAAAATTCAAGAAGGTTTGTCAAACATGACCTTCCAGGCACAAATCCATGTTGACTGTTCCTGATCAGACCCTGTTTATCCAGATGCTTATATATATTATCTCTAAGTATCCTTTCCATTAATTTGCCCACCACTGACGTCAAACTAATAGGTCTATAATTGCTAGGTTTATTCTTTGAACCCTTTTTAAACAATGGAACAACATGCGCAGTACGCCAATCCTCCGGCACTATTCCCGTTTCTAATGACATTTGAAATATTTCTGTCATGATAGGATTTTATTGGTATTGGTTTATTATTGTCGCGTGGACCAAGCCACAGTGGACGGTTTTTACTTACACGCTTTTCAATCAAATTAGATAATACAAGACTACTCATGAATATGTGTAGTCTTGTATTATCTGATTTGATTGAATAGCCGACCAGGGGGGAGAATGGAGGAAGACTGACCAAACTTTGTGCCTTCCACCACAGTGATGAATGCTGTGGTGGATGTTTGTGTTAAATTTTTATTGTGTATTGAGTGTTCTTTATTTTTAATTGTACCACTGCTGGCAAATTCATTTCATTGCACTTTATGTGCACGTGACGAATAAAACTGACTTGACTTGACCTGACTTGATAGTCGAGTCATTCTCAAATGTAACAGGTCGAGCAAAGACAAACGTATCTGTGTGCGGAGCGTAATGTTTCAGCATTGCAGCATTACAATTCCAGAGAAAAGTTCCATTGCCCGCAACGAGGTAGGTTGGAAGATTGGGACCGCACCCTAGTTTTTGGGAGGAAGCGGGAAAATGTGTAAATGACCAGGGTGAACATTTATAAAGGTCCTTTATTGTGTTGGTGGACACAAAATGCTAGAGTAACTCAGCGGGTGAGGCAGCATCTATGGAGTGAAGGAATGGGTGATGTTTCAAGTCGAGACCCTTTTTCAGATGTTTTCCCGAGGCGGCGTGAGGTATAGATGGTGTCGATGGAGTTGAGGCTAATTCATTGCATTAAAGACACTTCAGACTGATGAAGCAGAGCTGTACACATTAAAGTACATTGGTGAACTAAAGAGGACCAAGCATTCAGTAATAGAGCAGTGAAAATCTGTGCAAAAAAATGTGTCTGAATGCTGGAGAAACTCAACGGGTGAGGCACCATCTATGGAGCGAAGGAAATGGGCAACGTTTCGGGCCGAAACCCTTGGGTTTCGGCCAGAAACGTCGCCCATTTCCTTGATCAGTCTTAAGAAGGGTTTCGGCCCGAAACTTTGCCCATTGCTCCATAGATGCTGCCGCACCCGCTGAGTTTCTCCAGCATTTTTGTCTACCTTCGATTTTCCAGCATCTGCAGTTCCTTCCTAAACATCTGATCAGATTACTTTGTTGAAGTGTGTTGGATTAGAGGTTAAATGTTAAATCTATCTCGAGATGACCATAATATCACATATATAAGTAGGCATGACCATGATATCACATATGTAAGTAGTCACCGTTTATAACTTGAATTGGGCTAAATTGTAACAGGCGTGACGGTGAGTGTGCCGAGTGACGTTGGTAATTGCCATGAGGAGGTTTTGAAGCCTAAGCTTATTCTGAAGCTGTTACGGAGTTCATTGATGGTGCGAGGGCGTGGAATCGGTCCCCTGCCCTGTACAGCCCACACTAGACACAGGTAGCAAGTTTGGATTAGTTTGGAAATACAGCGCGGAAACAGGATCTTCTGCCCACCGAGTCCAGCGATCCCCGCACACTAACATCGTCCTACACACACCAGTGACAATTGACATTTATACCAAGCCAATTAACTTTACAGACCTGTACGAATCCGGAGCACCCGGAGAAAACCGACTCAGGTCATGGGGAGAGCGCACAAACTCCATACAGACAGCTCCCGTAGTCAGGATCGAACCTGGGTGTCTGGCGCCGTGAGGTGGCAACTCTACCGCTGCGCCACCGTGCCACCCAGTTCCAGTCCCATAAAATGTCAACGCTGAGGTCCGCAGCACCACAGAAGCAGGGAATAAATGTCATCTTAATTGCTCAAGAGATTGATGATCATGGCAGAGGATTCTAGTTGAGGTGTAACTGCAATAAATGATTAAATAAACACTCCTGGCCCCAAATGGTCGTTTGCAAGAAACACTGAAAGAAGTGGAGAATTGATCCCAGCATCTGCGGTTCCTTCCTGCATGTTTCCTCTGCTCCACTGCGAAATCTCCTCAAGATATGAGCACAAGATGATATATTGAAGAAGCTCTCCTCCTCTTTTCTCCCCGACAGGGTCTGAAGAAGGGTCTTGACCCGAACCGTCGCCTATTCCTTTTCTCCAGGGATGCTGCCTGACCAGCTGAGTTGCTCCAGCGTTTTGGGTCTGTCTTTGGAGAATTTGTACTGACTGCGAAAAACGGTTTTGCAAAGAAATGTCTATGGCCTTGGGGAAATACCCTATCTCCTGCACCTTTGACCAGCTCCTTGATATTAAATGAAATGTCTTGTTCACGGCAACATTTGTGAATGATTCTATAGTACAGTTTTATACAGTAGCTACTGAACAGGAGTCAATGGAAAATTCATTTTAACATGTTAGACAAAGGGCATCACGGAGGCGCAGCAGTAGAGTTGTTGCCTGACCGCGCTTACAGTACCAGAGACCCGGGTTCGATCCTGACTACGGGTGCTGTCTGTACGGAGTTTGTACGTTCTCCCCGTGACATGCGTGGGTTTTCCCCGAGAACTTCGATTTCCTCCCACACGCCGAAGACGTGCGGGTTTGTAGGTTAATTGGCTTGGGTACAAATGTAAAAATTGTCCCCAGTGTAGGATAGTGTTAATGTGCGGGGATCGCTGTTGGGCTGAAGGGTCTGTTTCCGCGCTGTATCTCTGAACTAAACTAAACAAGGGCTGCTACAGGTATTTCTGAGTGCGGGCTATTTTTAAAACATAGTTGCGACCATTGATTTTTGGGGCAGAAGTGAAAGCAATTTTTAAATGTCAAAATTATATTGATAAAATTTAGTAAGCTTGGCAAAGACATATACTCTATACTAAAGGTACAAAAGTTTAAAAGTTTTAGTTAATATCTGAATGTCAACTTATATCATTTAATAGGCATCTCAAACTTCACCATAAATCTGATCAGACATTTGCAATAGTCTGTAACCTACTCATGGAAAACTGCTTAGTCAGCAGACCTGAGAAATTGAAATAGGGCATTGAAGCTACAGGACTGTGGAAAATTGTGATTAGAGCAGAGTTCCCACATTATCCAGACAAATATCCATTTCCCGTCGGGTGGGGACGGGTGGGCGCTGTCCCGTCCCCAACCCGAGTGCCCCCCCCCCCCCACGGGTGCCAGGCCTACAGCCAGCGCAGTATCAAAAAGCAAATGAAATGGAAATTGGTCTGAACTGCTTGATTCCAGAGCTTGGTGTTAAAGGGATGTTGGGATATAATCATTGGTGCATATTGGTGGAAGTTTAAATGGGCAAGAAGCCCATGGAATGGAGGAGACCTCAGTCACAGGAGCAGAATTAGGCGGCCCATTGAATCTACTCCACCCATGGCTGATCTACCTCTCCACTTCTCCTGTAACCCTTGACAACCTTGCTAACCAAGTATCAGTCAATCTCCTCCTTAAAAAATACCCAATGACTTGGCCTCCACAGCCAGGGGTGGAAAACACGGGGGGGGGGGGGGGGGGAGGGGCAGAGGGACACGTCCCCCCCCCCATGTTTTCAGAGGTGGGGGACATCCCCCCCAAGACCTGCGCCTCATCCGCAGCCAGGATCGATTCTCCGGCGCTGTCCCGTCCCCACCCGAGTGCCCCCCCCCCCCCACCGGTGGCCAGAGAGGTCGGGAGTCAGGCACGAGCTGTATCCCCACGCCCACAGCCAGCGCAGTATCTTTGTTTATCGCTGGAATGAGCCTCCGCGGCCTCGCGCTTGTGTGTGTGTGTGTGTGTGTGCGTGCGCGTGTGTGTGCGCGTGTTTGTGCGTGTGCGTGTGCGTGTGCGTGTGCGTGTGCGTGTGTGTGTGTGTGCGCGTGTGTGTGTGCGCGCGTGTGTGTGCGTGTGCGTGTGTGTGTGTGTGTGTGTGTGTGTGTGTGCGTGTGCATGCGTGCGCGGCCGCCAAAATATTGTGTCCCCCGTCCCCTCCATGTTTTTATAGTGAGTTCCGCTCTTGTCCACAGCCATCTGTGGCAAAGAATTCCACAGATGCAGCTCACTCTGACTATAGAAATTCCTCCTTATCTCCTTTCTAAACCTATGTATTCAAGAGAGAGTTACATATAGCTCTTCGGGATCAAGGGATATGGGGAGAAAGCAGGAAAGGGAAACTGATTTTGGATGATCAGCCATAATCATATTGAATGACGGTGCTGCCTTGAAGGGCCGAATGGCCTACTCCTGCACATATTTTCTATGTTTCCATGTCTTTTTATTCTGCGACTCTGCCCTCTGTGGTCTTAGACTCTCCCACTAGTGGAAACATCGTCTCCTCATCCACTCTATCCAGGCCTTTCACTATCAAGGTATTGATTATTGATATATATATATATCAAGAAATTGAATTTATATCAAGAAAATACTTAAAACCATTACAAGCATTCAAATATATGACAATGCAATAATAATAATAATGTCATGTTCAGTTTAGTCAACCAGATATAGGAAAGGTGATGTAAAGCTGGAAAGAGTGCAGGAAAGATTTACGAAAATATTGTCAGGACTTGATGGCCTGAGCTTTAGGGAGAGATTGAGCAGGCTAGGACTTTATTCCATGGAACACAGGAGGCTGTAAAGTCATCTTATAAAGGTGTATAAGATCAGGAGGGGAATAGATAGGGGAAATGCACAGAGTATTTTACCCAGAGTAGGGGAATCAAGAACCAGAAAACAAAGGTTCAAGTTGAAGGGGGAAAGATTTTATAGGGTCCTGAGGGGCATCTTTTTCACACAGGATGTATGGAACAAGCTGTCAGAGGAGGCAGTTGAGGCAGGTACCATCACGACATTTAACAGACATTTGGACAAGTACATGGATAGTAAGGGCCCATATCCATTCAAACCTGTCCTATCCACATTCCGGTCTAAATGTTTCTTCAATGGTGGGATAGTCCCAGCCTCAACTAATTCCTCCAGCAGCTCGTTCCATACACCCACCACCCTCTGTGTGAAAAAGCTACCCTTCGGGTCCCTGTTAAATGTATTCCTCCCCCCCCCCTCACCTTACACCTAGTTCCTGTTGGTGTACTGTAAACTGTTTTGCAGATAAAATAAACCGATGCTTAGATTAGATGGGAAGTGAATTGCCGAGATAGTGTTAACATCTTTTACATTCCGGTCTCGCCTGATCTCACCACTGTGGAGTCAAGACTCCCTGCTTCACCTCCTGGCCGATTGCTTTTCCTTCAGGACCACCACTTCAGTCAGCTTTTTCATTTCCACGCTCTCTGAACTTTCAACGTGACTTGGCTGCTTCCTGATGAGCTGCCCCTGTCTACTTCTTTCAGATTTGTTGGCATGAAGGTCTTGACCCTTCTCACTTATGCTGTCTCTCTCAGCTATCTTCACATGTCAGCTTGTGAAGTGTACTCCAATTTCAGGCTGTTATGTTACCAACCCCTACTGATCTCCCGTTGTTTTCCATATATTTTCCTCATGTGGGCATTATTGTGTAAAACTATCGGAATAAACGAGAAATAAAGAGTCATAGAATCGTACAGTCTGCAAAAAGGCCCTTCGGCCCAACTTGCCCGTGGCGACCAACATGCCCCATCTACACTGAGGATAGACTCAAAATTCTGGAGTAACTCAGCGGGACAGGCAGCATCTCTGGAGAGAAGGAATGGATGACGTTTCGGGTCGAGACCCTTCTTCAGACCTGAAACGTCTCAAACCGAAACGTCACCCATTCCTTCTCTCTTGAGATGCTGCCTGTCCTGCTGAGTTACTCCAGCATTTTGTGTCTATCATTGGTGTAAACCAGCATCTGCAGTTCCTTATTACACACCCTATCTACACTAGTCCCACCTGCCAGCGTTTAGCACATATCCCTTTACAACATCCCTATCCATGTACCTGTCCAAATGGTCTTTAAACGTTTTGATAACAATAACCACGCGACATGGGGTTGAGGTGAGAAAGGGTTTACAAACCTGGCAACTAAACAAATGTCATAAGGTCATTAGGTCATGTGATAGGAGCAGAATTAGGCCATTCGGCCCATCGAGTCTACTCCGCCTTTCAATCTTGGCTGATCTATCTCTCCCCCCGAAACCCATTCTCCTGCCTTCTCCCCGTAACCCCTGATGCCTGCACTAATCGTGAATCTATCTATCGGTGGCAAAGAATTCCACAGATTCACCACCCTCTGACTAAAGAAATTCCTCCACATCTCCTTCCTAAAGGAACGGCCTTTTAATTCTGAGGCTTTAAATCTTCGACCACCGGCCTGCGGCCTACACCAACCTGAAGCCGCGGTCTCCGGTGGGGAGGCACCGCTTCAGGACTTACCTGGACTTTATCTGGACTTTACTTTGTCTACACATCTGGACGTCCGCAGAGGCGGCTGCGGAGGGCTGAGGTCCCGACCACGGGGAAAAATGGAGGAGGACTGGCCAAATGTTGTGCCTTCCACCACAGTGATGAATGCTGTACGACATAGTGGATGTTTGTGTTAAATTTTTATTGTGTTTCTGCGTGTTCTTTATTCATTGTACCGCTGCTGGCAAATTCATTTCACTGCACTTTATGTGCAAGTGACGAATAAAACTGATATTGATATTGATATTGATGACCTCTGCTCCCAGACTCTCCCACTAGTGGAAACACCGTGGCTGTTCTCTGACTCTTGCAAACCATTCTGTTGCCTGAATTGTAACAAAGCCACTTCCAGCATTGCTATTCAGCTAGTTTAAGGGTTTCTGCGGCACCCAGCGTGATACATCTGCCGCTGTTCCCGTCTGTCAGAAAATAAGTGGCTTCTGCTAATGTCCCCGTCTGTTTACGTGCTGTGTGAGGAGCTTGCTCCATTAACCCTTCAGCTGGGAAAATGGCAGGATCACAATCTCACCTCACTGCGCCACCAAGTCGCATTTAATCCTCAGTATTAACAGTTTGGTAGAATCGCTGCACAATGCAGGAGAATGAAAGGGCTACACTGTGGCGCAGCGGTAGAGTTGCTGCCTCACAGTACCGGAGCCCCGGGTTCGATCCTGACCGCGTTTGTACGTTTTCCCCGTGACCTGCGCGGGTTTTCTCCAGGTGCTCCAGTTTCCTCCCGCACCCCAAAGACGTGCAGGCTTGTAGGCACCATCGGCTTTGGTGATGATTATAAATTGTCCCTTGTGTGTGTAGGATAGAGCTAGTGTGCAGGGATCGCTGGTCGGCGCCGACATGGTGGGCTGAAAGACAACTTTCCGCGCTGTATCTCTAAACTAAACGACACTAAACTAAAGCACCTTCAACGGCCTCACCAAGGGATCGAAGATAGCTACAAAAACAATAATGCAGTGTTGACAGTAAACCCAATGCAGCTCGCTTCTTGGAACATCAAGGGTTGACAATATGTAACAATATTCTACCTGCGACAATAAAATACTCTTGACATATCTTACACATGGCCTGAAAACAGAGACCCAACACTCTTGTATTGTAAGTTTTGAGGTAACAGTTCAAGTTCAATAGTTGTGTCATTCTTTATTTGCCACATATGCAACTGCACAGTCCAGTTCTTTTTGCATCTACTTTGCGCCCAACAGGGCACCGCCGTTTTAGGCGCCATTATTCAGAGTCCAAAGTGCAGTCGACCCACGTGCTCGATGTACCGGGGCAGGTCCCGTGAACCGACATCCCTCTCCTCCCCGCGCCCCCGTCCGCCTTTGTGTCCGGGGGGAGCCTCCTGCAGCCGACTTTGAAGGCGCTGGAGGCATTACCCCGGTTCACCTTCCATACCGCCCCTTGCGCCTCATGCCCGGCATCTCCAGCGGTTCCCTCTCAGTCCCACCGACGGGTCTCGCCAACCACGAGGCCGTTCTCCCCCCCCCACGCCGCCCGACCTTGTGACACAAACGGCTACACTCACAAAGTCAATTGGCTGTGGCCATCTTGAATCACAGCTGCGTTTACCTTCAAGAGAGAGTTAGATTTAGCTCGTAGGGCCAAAGGAATCAAGGGATATGGGGGAAAAAAGCAGGAACGGGGTACTGATTTTAAATGATCAGACATGATCATATTGAATGGCGGTACTGACTCGAAGGGCCAAATGGCCTACTCCTGCACCTATTTTTCTATATTTCTATGTTTCTACCTTTCAAAGTATAAGCGTATCTGGTTCCCACTTCAGCGCTGAACTGGCTTCCCCTCAGTTTCATGCCAAGCGCTATCCATCATTAGCACTGACGGAAAATTCACGTTTAATTTGCACCTCACTGACAGGACTGCACCTAGCCTGTCATGGACATCACAATTATTTTTGTTCCGCGGCAAAGCCTAATGCTGACTGACGCGAACTGCGACCCTGCTGTTTGAGGACAGTCTGCCTCCAGTAATGCACGGTGAACAAATCAAGACATGTCATTGTAGTGCTTCTGAAATTGAAAATCAAGGAATACTATGCCGAGACATAACTTCGGGAAGGAGGCAAAGGGATAATGAAATCATTGGAGATACCACGATCAGATAAAAGAGAAGGTGCATGGAAGCAGAAAGCGGATACCACTTATTGTTTGGTGTAGCGGCGCCTGCTGGCGCACGCAGGTATCGAACCCGGCGTTCGGAAGCCGCAGGATTCGGGAAGAGCCGGGATTTTCGCGCAGTTTTCGCTTTCGCGCAACAGTTGTTCGACTGACCACCATTGTGGCCAGTCATGTGTGCATAGACCTGTTGACTAATGCCCCTGTCCCACTTAGGAAACCTGAACGGAAACCTCTGGAGGCTTTGCGCCCTACCCCGGAGGTTTTTGTCAGTCTCCCTAATGGTCGAAAAGTGGTTTCCGTTTAAAAAATCGGTAATTTTTTAGTTGAAGCCGGTTGCGATGCTAGTTGAAGCTGGTTGCCAGAGGACAAAAACCTCCGGGAACCGCACGGAATCCTTGGGTGGGGCGCAAAGTCTCCAGAGGTTTCCGTTCAGGTTTCCTAAGTGGGACAGGGGCATTCGAAGCGAGTTATTAATAAAGATCGTTCTAAGAACTTGGTCATCGTCTCTGCATCCGCTAAATTGGTTTCGTTTTTTCGTTTGGAGATACAGCACGGAAACAGGCCCTTCGGCCCACTGAGTCCGCGCCGACCAGTGATCCCTGCACACACTTAGCACTATCCTACGCACACAAAGGCCAATTTACCTTTTTTTTCCAACCAAAGCCAATTAGCTTACAGACCTGCACGTCTTTGGAGTGTGGGAGGAAACTGGAGCACCCGGAGAAAACCCACACGGTCACGGGGAGAACGTACAAACTCCGTGCAGGCAGCACCCGTTGTCAGGATCGAACCCGGGTCTCTGCCGCTGCGTCACCATGCCACCCAATTTCCTTCTTTGCCTGTGAAATAGATCTGATCAGATACGTTTGAATGGAGTTGACATTGAATATCAGCAGTTGTTCAAGAAAGAACTGCTGCAGATGCTGGAAAAATCGAAGGTAGACGAAAATGCTGGAGAAACACAGCAGGTGAGTTTCTCCAGCACTCACCCGCTGAGTTTCTCCAGCATTTCCGTCTACCTTTGAGTATCAGCAGAGATTGTCGGCTTCGGGAAGGCGGGCAAAAATAACCCTTGCTTTCCCTCTCTCTCCATCCCTCCCCATCGTAGTCTGACTGTCTTCCTGATTATATTTTATCTTTCTATGGCTCGTTGTCACCTTCCCCTGGCTAACAATGATCTATTCTACATTTTCCTTGAACTTCGTCCCCTTTGATGTCTTGTTTTCACACCTTACCCTTCCATATCTCTGTGTCTCCCTCTCCCCTGACTCTCAGTCTGAAGAAGGGTGTTGATCCGAAACGCCACCCATGCCTTCTCACCAGAGACGCTGCCTGACCCGCTGAGATACTCCAGCGTCTTGTGTCTACCTTCATACATGAGGCACGATCATAATAAGTATGGGAGCGTGCGATAGTAGACCACACTGGCTCCTTACACAAAGAGTCACCCGATGTGAGGGGATATCAAGCTGATCACTGAGACAGGACAAGACAAGGTTGAAAAACGGATTAGAAAGCAAGAGATGTGATCTTGACATTAATTCGGAGTGACACTACAGAGGCTGATAAGAGGGGAGAGCTGAGGCAATGATCACAGGGGAATTTTGTGTGCACCTCACCGTACCTTGACAGCCCATGCATGGATTTCCTTTGACTTGCCTTCTAAAAGACTGAAATGTCTTCAGAATCTGTACTTCAAAGGCACAGGCTTGTGGCTATTCTGCTCTCGTTCAGAGGTTGGTGTGAAAGGAGGACCACAGCCCTATCCGGTTGCGCCATCTGGTGGTTGCCGTGGGAATACGCGGCTACATTGCAAATTTAGAGAAAGTAGGTTTCTTGAGTCGGAAGGAACTGCAGGTACAAAGGACACAAGGATACAAAGGACATTTATTATCACATACACCAATTGGTGTAGTGAAATTTGACTTGCCATTTGCAGCACACGAATAAAGATAAGACACAACATTAAAGAATTTAACAATAAACATAAAAACGTCCCCCCACTGTGGGGGAAGGCAGCAAATTCCAGTCCCATTCCCTGTTCACCCGTAGTCGGGCCTATCGAGGCCTCCGCAGTCGCCGCTACGGCAGCCCGATGCTTCAGACCCTCTCGTCGGATGAAGGAGCTCCGGCGTCGGAAGAACTCTCTCAGCGGCTCGGAGTGTCTGGAGCGATGCCTTACCCGGACCGCGCTGGTCGGAGCTGGTCCAACAATGGCGATCTCGACGAGAGATTCCACGATCTTGGAGCCAGCGGTCACGGCATTCCGGAGCCCACCGCACGGCGACCCGGGTAAGGCATCGCCCGCTCCATGAAAACATGCTTAACTGTCTCCTTACTCCCACATTCACACAAGCCAGAAACATGTTTCCCTACAATGCACAAACAGTAATTTAACCCACAATGTCCCAACCTCAATCTACACAGTCTAACTGAGTCCCTACGGGACAGAGATGTACAGAAACATATTTTTCTAACTTCAGCTTGTATAGAAAAGTAGTGTCTACCCCTGACTTCCTTTTCCCATCCTCTCTGCCATTCATTCAACTGTTATTATAGCTCAGCCTAAGTTTTATAACTACCCATAAATATTTAAACACCATCGACAGCACCTCTCCACACTGCAAATATGCCAGGCAGAGGAAAGATAGAGGAGCCAACGACGGAAGACTCGACGACCAGCACCATCATGGCTACGCTAGCAGCCATGTTAACAGAGCACAAGGCATCGCTACTGGCAGAACTCAACGCAGCGTTCACCAAACTGGAAACGAAGCTGGACAATATCCAGACCACTATTCTAGACCAACAACAGCGTCTTTCGTCATTAGAGTCATTTGCCGATACCACCAGCCAAGACATGTGAGCTATGGAGACAATGCTAACTACGGCGACCGAAGAGAACGTCAAGCTAAAGTCTAAGCTTATCGACCTGGAAGGCAGGAGTCGCCGAAATAACATAAGGATAGTCGGTCTCCCCGAGAACATCGAAGGCCCCCAAACAACAGCTTTTTTCTCTCAACTCCTGCTCGAGACTCTTGGCGAACACACACTGGAATCAGCCCCGGAGCTAGACCAAGCCCACCATGCGCTAGCAGCCAGGCCAAGCCCTGGTGAGAAAGCCAGAGCAGTTGTGATTTGCTTCCATAGATTCCAGATCCGCGAGTTGGTGGTGCGTGAGGCTCGGAGGCAGAGGGGTCAGCTGTCTCGGGAAGCTACTGTCCCGAGATAGCTGAACAACGCTTCGCATACCGAGACGTTATGAAGGAGCTGTACAACCTGGGTCTCAAACCCTCCCTTCATTATCCGGCCAAGCTGTTCATCACTGGGACCCACAGATGACTGACTTCGCCCGGTACATCTACATCCGAGTGGCACAGGGGCCCGGTTAACCTACGGTCACATTATGGGCTAACTTTAGCTCAGAACTTTAGCCTGACTTCTCTTAGCAACTAGCCACTGCTAGCGTTCGGCCTTGCTGATTATACTAGACCCCTGTCCTGAAATATATGAGGCCGGTAAGAACTCACCACGATTCATGACTATGTTATACCAACTTTTCCTTATAATGTTTATGTGTAATCATACTTGAAAGGCTCTTCCCCTGCACATGCTATAAAATTGGGCTTAAGGGACCCACTTTGTGGTTCGTGATCTGATCTCTGCCTTCTTGTTTTTACCAGCTGGCTGCTAACGTTGCCAGCATTCGACCGGTTTGTTGACACTAGTCTTCATAGCGGACTGTCTGGGACTGATAAGTACTCATTATAGCCAAGGCTGCATTACACCAATTAGTTCTTACAGCGTTTTTGTTTAACAATACTTAATTGATGTACTTCTGCCCTGCGCTTTAATCGAAGAACCCAGTTTGCAACTTGCTAATCTCTCTCACGCTAACTCTTTCTTTATACCTTGTCAACTTTAAATTATACTATGTTATACCATAGGAAGCTATTCTTGTTTCACTTATATGTTGGCTTACTTATTTAGTATCACCATTTTGTTATTATTACTATCATCACTAATATTATTACCATTAGTGTTACAAATGTCATTGGTAGCACACCTACCACGGCTATTATTCTAACTTTGTAATCATTCATTTATGTTTATTTTATTTTATTTCTATTTTCTATTTTTTTAAATTATTATTATCATTGTTATCATTACTATATTTATTTCATTTTATGTTACTTTACTGACATTGAGCGATTTTGTTGCTTTGGGAGGTGGAAATATTGGGAGTTAAGATCGGACAACTCCATGCGGATGCAAGGACAACCTACCTTGGTGCAATGGGCACTCAAGGTTCGGTTGGGACATTGGGAATCTCAGGTCCGGGGACTCAGGTTTGAAAGATGGCTAAGTGATATGTGTCCCGATTGTGTGTTGTGTGTGTATGTATGTATGTATCTTTTTATTTTATTTTTTATTTTATTTTTATTTTTTATTATTATTATTTTTTAATTTAATTTATTTTATACTTCTTCTCCCCCCCACCCACACCCCCACTCTTTGCAGCTGGCTTCGATGCGTTCTTCCGTCTCAACTTGCAGTACTACAGCGCTCTGCCCACTTGCTTGGATGTAGCTAAATATGACCAACACAAACAACATTCTTAGATTTGGCTTGTGGAACGTGAGGGGGGTGGGGGGTCCTACTAAGACTGATAGGATCTTGGTCCACTTGCAACAGCTTAAGGGCGATATATCTTTTATTCAAGAGACCCACCTTCGCAACAGAGAGGTAACACGGCTTAAGAGAGGCTGGATTAGCCACTTATTTCATTCGAAATTTAATGATAGGGCTAGGGGTGCTGCTATCCTGATTCATAAAAGCGTTATGTTCGGACCACAGAAAACTGTGGAGGACCCTGCCGGCCGCTTTGTCATGGTTTCTGGCAAACTGCAAGACACACCTGTCATATTGGCCAGTATTTACGGTCCCAACTGGGATGACAGCTCATTTGTAACCACATTTTTTACATCTCTCCCAAACATTGAAAATCACCACATCATTCTGGGTGGAGATTTTAATCTGGCCCAAGACCCTATACTGGACAGATCTTCGAACAAAGCCTCTACTTTAACTAAATCAGGTAGGACTTTGCATGCGTTTGCCAAACAATTTGGGCTCACAGACCCATGGAGACATACATTTCCCATGACTAAATTATTTTCATTTTTTCCCCACGTGCACCACACCTATACCCGTATAGACTTCTTCCTCTGAGATAACGGACTGCCCTCCAAAATCAAATCCAGCGAGTATCATAGTATCGTGATATCAGATCACGCTGCGACTTCCCTCCATCTCCACTTTCGTAAACGGACTAACCCCTTTAAACAGTGGAGGTTCAACTCCTCATTACTAGCAGAGGCTCACTACAAGCTATTCTTGCACTCCCAAATCATTTTAAATTTTGAGCTGAATGACTCCCCGGACATAGAAAGAGGTGTACTCTGGGAAGCTTCAAAAGCCCATATTAGGGGCCAACTTATCTCTTTTGTCTCCAACCTGAAAAGAGCCGAGACGTCCCAAATGGCAGACCTGTTACGAAAAATAAAGGACATTGATGACAAATATGCATCTGACCCAGACCCTAATTTTTATAAAGAACGCCTTGGGTTACAAACAGACTTTGACCTCACGTCTACTAATAAAGCCAAGCCAAGAGTGCTTAAATCTAGGCAACACTTTTTTGAATCTGGGGATAAAGCTGGGAAGTTTCTGGCCTATCAGGCCAGAACCGAGGCGACTTCACGGCTAATTCCAGCCATTAGATCTAGCTTAGGGGAGATCCACACTGATCCTCTTAGAATTAATGAAGCATTTGCTAAATTCTACGCTGAACTATACGCTTCCGATTGTCTTCCCACTGCAGATGACATGCTCCGTAGTATGACGTTTCCCCGCATTGACGATGAAGCCACGAGAGACTTGGGTGGTCCCATAACTGTTGCTGAGGTCCAAGCAGCCATCACATCATTGCAAAGCGGAAAGTTGCCCGGCCCTGACGGCTTCACTGTAGAATATTACAAAGCTTTCCCTGCTCTCCTCACACCTGTCCTGAGAGATATGTACAATGAGGTTTTTATACATCGTCGCCTACCGCCCGCCTTGTCGTGGGCTACCATTTCCCTAATTCTTAAAAAGGAGAAAGACCCCTGCTGTAGCTACAGACCAACTTCACGCCTGAATGTGGACCTCAAAATCCTCTCTAAAGTCCTTGCGCTCCGTCTTCAACAAGTGATGCCCTCTATTATCTCGTTAGATCAAACCGAGTTCATGCCAGGCCGACAGTCCTCCCACAATACTAGGCGTCTCCTTAACATCATCCATTCACAAGTAGTGAGACCCCGGAGATAGTGGTCTCCCTCGACGCTGAAAAAGCTTCCGACAGGGTCGAGTGGAGGTACCTATATGAGGCGTTGGACAGGTTTGGCCTCGGCAATGGTTTCATTCTTTGGGTCAGTTTGTTATACTCGTCCCCGGTGGCCTCAGTACAAACAAACGACACACTGTCGCCCCACTTCCCCTTTCGGAGAGGTACCAGGCAGGGTTTCCCATTATCACCACTCCTGTTTGCTGTTGCGATAGAACCCTTGGCGGTTTGGATACGCTCAGAGAACGGCTTTAAAGGTATTACACGGTTTGACACAACTCATAAATTCTCATTGTATGCGGATGACCTGCTTCTGTACATCTCGAATCCAGTCAGCTCTCTCCCTGTGATTACAAATATTTTAGAACGGTTCAGTGCGTACTCTGGTTACAAACTTAACTACCAAAAAAGTGAGCTATTACCGATTAACTCATTGGCTAAGCAGCTCCCTCGCTCTTTAACCTCGTTTAAATGGGCGGAGGGCAGGTTTCGCTACCTCAGCGTTTTTATCACAACACCTATATCTCATATGTTCCGCACAAACTTCCTGCCTCTGGTTGAGAAAGCTGAAAGAGACTTTGACCGCTGGTCAGTTTTACCATTATCCCTTGCGGCCCGGATAAATCTGGTCAAGATGGTCATCCTTCCCAAATTCCTGTATCTTTTCCAGCACGTCCCTATACATATCACTAAATCTTTTTTTTGATAAATTAGAAAGGAGAATATCTAAATATTTATGGGGTAGCAAACCGGCTAGAATTCGAAAGACGATACTACAGTCTCCTAAGAGTGACGGCGGTTTGGCACTTCCTGACATTAGGCGATACTACTGGGCACCTAACTTGCAAAAAATCCTGTATTGGATGAATGATGATTGCGACCATCTACTGACCTGGGTACACATGGAAAAGGCGAGTTCACGTCTCCCGTTGCGGTCTGTTCTATGCTCCAAACTCCCCATTTCTACAACATCTGTGGGTGCAGGCCCAATTGTTTCCCTCTCGCTCAAGATATGGAGTCAACTCAGGAAAAACTTTGGTTTACAAGGCCCATCTTGACCCCACTGCTTAAAAATCACATCTTTAAACCTTCAAGTACAGACTCCGCATTCAAAACCTGGCATAGTAATGGTATCAGTAGTATCAAAAACCTATACAAGGATGGCATTTTTTCGTCCTTTGCGGAGCTTTCGTCCAACTACAGCCTCCCAAACTCCCACCTTTTCCGTTTTTTCCAGATTAGGGATTTTGTGAAGAAGACATTCCCTCACTTCCCAAATCGCCCCCCTGAAACCCTGACCGATTCCATCCTAGCTCTAGATCCCAACCGGAAGAAATGCATCTCTTTTTTGTATAACTTGTTGGGGTCGGTAATATTGAATCCTCATACTTCATTAAAAGCTGCATGGGAGGGCGAGCTGAATATGAAACTAACAGACCAGCAATGGGACTCTGCCTTGGATCTGATCCATTCTTCCTCCATATGTGCCCGTCATGGCCTAATCCAATGCAAAGTCCTTCACAAAGTCCACTACACAAATGCAAGATTATCTAGAATATACCCCGCTGTCAAGGACACCTGCAACAGATGTAATCAATCCCCTGCCAACCATAGCCATATGTTTTGGTCTTGCCCTAAGCTGGCAGCCTTTTGGAGGAGTGCTTTCGACGTGATAAGCAGAGCCTATGGCCAGACTATTCCTCCAAACCCACTGTCAGCTATTTTTGGTTCTCCTCCCAACACCAACCTCTCTGTTGCGTTGAAGCGGGTCCTGGCTTTTACAACCTAGTTAGCCCGGAGACTGATCTTGCTTAACTGGAGGCTTACCTGTCCCCCGACACACACCCGCTGGATCAAGGAGATGCTCTACAATTTAAAGCTTGAAAAACTTAGGTTTTCTCTCAAAGGCTCCACCAAGACATTCCTAGATACATGGAACCCTTTCCAGGAACTTGTTAACTCTCTCAACTTGTTTCCGGACTCGGAAAAGGACTGAGTGCCTTCTATCACTGCTCTGTCCCCCTCCCCCCCCACACACACCCTTTTTTTTGTACATTTTGTTTTGTTTATCTTATCATATTTGTGTGAATGTGTACATATGTGAGTGTTGTTTGTCCCCGTTTGGTTCCGTCCTGATTCGGGTGGATTGAGGGGGGGAAAGGGTAAGGGCTTTGAGGGTCGCTTACATACTGTTGCACAATTATGTCCTGACTATCACTGTCTGTCATCATTGTATGAATGCAAACTGCTGTAAAATTCAAATAAAAATATTTAAATTAAAATGCTGGAGTAACTCAGCGGGACAGGCAGCATCTTTGGAGAGAAGGAATGGGTGGGTGACGTTTTTCGGGTCGAGACCCTTCTTCACACTGAAAGTAGATTTCTTCCTTGTTAAAATATTGTCATGTTAGTGCGAGCAGCAAGTTCCCAACATTAACCCCGGTCATTCATATAACCATATAACCATATAATAATTACAGCATGGAAACAGGCCCTCTCGGCCCTTCCAGTCCGTGCCGACCATTTGTTTTCCCCTAGTCCCATCTACCTGCACTCAGACCATACCCCTCCATTCCCTTCACGTCCATATACCTATCCACTTTACTCTTAAATGTTAAAATCGATCCTGCCTCCACCACTTCTGCTGGAAGCTGATTCCACACAGCCACCACCCTCTGAGTAAAGAAGTTCCCCCTCACGTTACCCCGAAACCTCTGTCCCTTAATTCTCATGTCATGCCCTCTTGTTTGAATCTTCCCTACCCTCAATGGGAAAAACGTATCCACGTCAACTCTGTCTATCCCTTTCATCATTTTAAAGACCTCAATCAAGTCCCCCCTTAACCTTCTGCGCTCCAAAGAATAAAGACCTAACTTGTTCAACCTTTCTCTGTAACATAGTTGCTGGAACCCTGGCAACATTCTAGTAAATCTCCTCTGTACTCTCTCTATTTTGTTGACATCCTTCCTATAACTAGGCGACCAAAATTGTACACCATACTCCAGAATTGGTCTTACCAATGCCTTGTACAATTTTAACATTACTTCCCTACTCCTATATTCAATGCTCTGATTTATAAAGGCCAGCACACCAAAGGCTTTCTTTACCACCCTATCTACATGCGATTCCACCTTCAGGGAACTATGCACAGTTATTCCTAGATCCCTCTGTTCCACAGCATTCCTCAATTCCCTACCATTTACCATGTACGTCCTATTTTGATTTGTCCTGCCAAGATGTAGCACTTCACACTTATCAGCATTAAACACCATCTGCCATCTTTCAGCCCACTTTTCCAAATGGCCCAAATCTCTCTGTAGACTTTGAAAATCTACTTCATTATCCACAACAACACCTATCTTAGTATCATCTGCATACTTACTTATCCAATTTTCCACCCCATCATCCAGATCATTGATGTACATGACAAACAACAGTGGACCCAACACAGATCCCTGAGGCACCCCACTGGTCACCGGCTTCCAACCTGACAAACAGCCATCCACCATTACTCTCTGACATCTCCCATTCAGCCACTGTTGAATCCATCTTGCTACTCCGCCATTAACACCCAAAGATTGAACCTTCTTAACCAACCTTCCATGGGGAACCTAGTCAAAGGCCTTACTGAAATCCATATAGACAACATCCACTGCTTTACCCTCATCAATTTCCCTAGTTACCGCTTCAAAAAATTCAAGAAGGTTTGTCAAACATGACCTTCCAGGCACAAATCCATGTTGACTGTTCCTGATCAGACCCTGTTTATCCAGATGCTTATATATATTATCTCTAAGTATCCTTTCCATTAATTTGCCCACCACTGACGTCAAACTAATAGGTCTATAATTGCTAGGTTTATTCTTTGAACCCTTTTTAAACAATGGAACAACATGCGCAGTACGCCAATCCTCCGGCACTATTCCCGTTTCTAATGACATTTGAAATATTTCTGTCATAGCTCCTGCTATTTCTACACTAACTTCCCTCAATGTCCTAGGGAATATCCTGTCAGGACCTGGAGACTTATCCACTTTTATATTTTTCAAAATTCCTCTCGTGATCTTACATACCTCAAGAGAATCACCCCTCATCCTTCTGCGCTCCAAGGAATAAAGTCCTAGCCTGCTCAACCTCTCCCTATAGCTCAGGCCCTCGGGTCCTGGCAACATCATCGTAAATCTTCTCCACACCCTTCCCAGATTAACAACATATTTCGTACAACAGGGTGAGCAAATCGGAACATACTTCTCTAAATGTGCCCTCACTAATGTCTTGTACAAATGTAACATAATCTCCCAACTTCTACACTTAA
Source organism: Okamejei kenojei (assembly GCA_035221665.1). Lineage (NCBI taxonomy): Eukaryota > Metazoa > Chordata > Chondrichthyes > Rajiformes > Rajidae > Okamejei > Okamejei kenojei. Next base: position 40,005,024 of record CM069149.1, read on the forward strand.
TACTATTACTGATGAAGGCCAATGTGCCAAAAGCTTTCTTGAACACCCTATCTACCTGTGATGCCACTTTCAGGGAACTATGTACATGTAATCATCGATCCCTCTGCTCTACAACACTCCCCTGAACCCAGCCATTCACTGTGTAGGTTCTGCCCTGGTTAGACCTCCCAAGATGTAACACCTTGCACTTCACAGTATTAAACTCCATTAACCTTCCTCAATCCATGTGGTTCAATGGCTCTTCATTATCACATAGAGGTGAGAACCAATGACTTCAGTTTTCCAAAATGAGCTGAACAAAACCTCCGCACACCCGGCACTGAATGTGAGGTGACCAATCTTGCCAGTGAGATGCAAAAAGAGCCGTATCAAACCAAAAAAAAACAAAGTGCTGGAGCAACTCAGCGTGTCCGGCATTATCTGTGGAGGGAATGGACAGCTGACGTTTCGAGTCAGGACCCTTCTACACCAGCGGGCTGCTGCGGCAAATGCCGAGACTCTCGGCAGTGGCAGAGGCCCTGTGGGCGGCGGTCGGCGGTGTCCACGGCTGATGGAGCCCCTGCGGGCGGCGGGCGGCTGTGCCCACAGTGGTTGGAGCCACGGTAGACGGAACCTGGCATCCGGAGAGGATGACGGACCACGTGGGAGTGAGGACCCCGCTGCCGAGGGAAGGAACAAAGGAGGACCCGGCGTGGGGGGACTGCCGTGAGGGAGGGGGAAGGACATTGGGGACAATGGGGGAGAACAAAGGGGGACCTGGCGCAGGGGTATTTTGTAACCTAGTCAGCGCCCTTTATGTGGCGACTATTTGCACACCTGGGCAACGCAAGCAAGCAAAGAATTTCATTGTGACTTGTCACATGTGAGTTCAAGTTCAAGTGTTCAAGTTCAAGAGAGTTTATTGTCGTGTGTCCCTGATAGGACAATGAAATCCTTGCTTTGCTATAGCACACCAGAACATAGTCGGCACGAATACAGAACAAATCAGTGTGTCCATAAACCATTGTATAAATATATACACACATGAATAAATAAACCAATAAAGTGCAAATAAACAGATTATGGGCTACTAATATTCAGATTTTTGTCCGAGCCAGGTTTAATAGCCTGATGGCTGTGGGGAAGCAGCTATTCCTGAACTTGGTCGTTGCAGTCTTCAGGCTCCTGTACCTTCTACCTGAAGGTAGTGTTTCTTTCATCCATTCAAACTGATGGTGGAAGAAGAAAAAAGAACAACAGAGGTGGAGGTGGAGGTAGAGCAAAACCTACCAGTGATGAGTGGAAGGACATAAAGTGTTAGAGTAACTCAGCAGGTCAGGCAGCATCTCCGGAGAACTTGGATAGGTAACGTTTCAGGTCGGGACCCTTCTTCGGACTTCCAATATGTTCTTCTAACGTCATCTGGTCCTGTTCCCCAGAGAAGCTGCCTGGCCCGCTGAGTACCGCCAGCACTTGTGTCCTTTTGTGTAAAGCAGCATTGGCTGTACCTTGTTTCTAAGTAATAGGTGAAGAGTAGTTAGAGGTGAGAGGAGGGCAGGGTGTTTAGCTGGTGGGTGGAGTAAGTGACAAAGGCCAGAGATGCAAGGGAGACAAAAGGGTGTCCGATAAGGAAACAAGGAGCAAAAGAGAGGGAAATGGCTGCCTGACTCGCTGAGTTGCTCCAGCGCTTTGTATTTTTACCAACTAATGCGCAGCTCCTTTAAGAGCTGGAGCTACACTGTCCTGATCCACTTTGGCAGATGGCCTGATCCAGATTAAAAGCTCAGTATTAACGTCGCCTGTCCTTGGGAAGCAGTTTGAGGTCAGCGCTCTGCAGTTTTGGGATGCGCATAGTTATCTGTGCACCACTGGGGCGGCACGGTGGCGCAGAGGTAGAGCTGCTGCCTCACAGCGCCAGAGACCCAGGTTCGATCCTGACTACAGGAGCTGTCTGTCCGGAGTTTGTACGTTCTCCTCGTGACCTCCGGGTGCTCCAGTTTCCTCCCACACTCCAAAGACGTACAGGCTTGTAGGTTAATTGACGTCAGGAAATTGTCCTGAGTGTGTAGGATAATGCTGATGATCGCTGGTCAGTGCAGACTCGGTGGGCTGAAGGGCCTGTTCCCACCCTGTATCTATAAAGTCTAAACTCTAAAGCCTGTAGTCTCACCTCTGAGACACACAAACACCAGTTACACAGGAGTGCCTTGCTTTTTTTTCCCCAATTAAAATTAGAGTAACAATAAACTGTGACGGTGATTCCAGAACACATAACAGCAATTAAATACAAAGTCCTGGAGGAACTCAGCAGGTCAGGCAGCATCAGTGACTGGAATGCAAAACCGGTCTGAAGAAAGGCCCCAACCTGAAATGTCGGATGTCCTTTTCCTCCACAAATAGATTAGAGACAAGACATAGAAATTGACCCACCAGGGCAATTTACCGAGACCAATTAACCTACAAACCAGCACATCTTCGAGATGTGTGTGGAAACCTGTGCACCCAGAGTTAGATAGAGCTCTTATGAATAGCGGATATGGAGAGAAGGTTCTCTGGATGCTTTCAAGAGAGAGCTAGATAGGGCTCTTAAAAATAGCAGAGTTAAGGGATATGGTGAGAAGGCAGGAACGGGGTACTGATTGTGGAAGATCAGCCATGATCACATTGAATGGCGGTGCTGGCTCGAAGGGCTGAATGGCCTACTCCTGCACCTATTGTCTATTGAAACACATGTGGTCACGGGGAGAACATGCAAACTCCACAAAGACAACAACCCCAAGTTCAAGATCAATCCCCAAATTTCTGGCCCTGTGAGGCAGCCGCTCCACCATCTGCACCGTTGTGCTGCCCTTGTTGTGCATTCTATGTTGAATGTTTAAAAAAAAATAATAATCTTAAAATTAGAAAATCAAGGTGAGAGGGGGAAAACATAATGGAGATGTGTGGGGCAAGATTTTTACAAGCGAGGGTGGTGGTGGCCTGCACATAACGATAGCTTTGCTCAAGATTCCAGCATCTGCAGTTCCTTGTGTCTCCATCCAAATTGCATTACCTGGAAGTTACAGCAGACATACTGACCGTGGAGTTAACTTCAAGCAAGGTTTTAGTCCACTTAATTTCCTCTAACCGATCAACGCAATCTTCTTTCGGTCTGAAGAAGGGTCTCGACCCGAAACCTCACCCATCCTCTCTCCAGAGATGCTGCCTGACCCACTGAGTTACTCCAGCACTTTGTGTCTATATTCTATTCCCATCACCTTGTTGGGTTGTTCTAACTTTCCCTGTGATGCTTGTATGCTTTTTTAAAAATAACTTATTTATAACTCTTGAGAGATACAGCATGGAAACAGGCCCTATGGCCAACCGAGCCCGCTCCACCCTGCGATCACCCCATACACTAACATCATCCTATACGCTAGGAATAATTTACAATGTTATCAAAGCCAATTAACCTACAAACCTGTACATCTTTGAGTGTGATAGGAAACCAGAGCATCCGGAGGAAACCCACGCGGTCAATAGACAATAGACAATAGGTGCAGGAGTAGGCCATTTGGCCCTTCGTGCCAGCACCGCCATTCAATATGATCATGGCTGATCATCCCCAATCAGTACCCCGTTCCTGCCTTCTCCCCATATCCCGACTCCGCTATTTTTAAGAGCCCTATCTAGCTCTCTCTTGAAAGCATCCAGAGAACCGGCCTCCACTGCCCTTAGGGGCAGAGAATTCCACAGACTTTCGGTGAGAAGAGGTGTTTCCTCGTCTCTGTTCTAAATGGCTTATTCCTTATTCTTAAACTGTGGCCCCAGGTTCTGGACTCCCCCAACATCGGGAACATGTTTCCTGCCTCTAGCGTGTCCAAGCCCTTAACAATCTTATATGTTTCAATGAGATTCCCTCTCATCCTTCTAAACTTCAGAGTGTACAAGCCCAGCTGCTCCATTCTCTCAGCATATGACAGTCCCGCCACCCCGGGAATTAACCTTGTAAACCTACGCTGCACTCCCTCAATAGCAAGAATGTCCTTCCTCAAATTAGGGGACCAAAACTGCACACAATACTCCAGGTGTAGTCTGGGGTCTGGAGACCACACCTGGAGTATTGTATGCAGCGAGAAAGTACAAACTCCGTACAGACAGCACCGGTGGTCAGGATCGAACCCGGGACTCTAATGCTGTAAGGCAGCAGCTCTACTGCTGTGCCACTGTGCTGCCCCAGAATTATGGAGCACACAGTAGCATTTGGTAAACGGTTTGCCAATCTAAGAAAGATGCGCCGACTCAGTCCCCGAAACGGCGCTCAGTTTAAATAAGTATTTTGAACTCACCTGGAGCCATTGGTCAAGTAAGAGTTGGGGACTCCAATACCATGTAGCCCCACGTGGTCACAGGGAGAACGTACAAACTACGTACAGACAGCGCCCATAGTCAGGATCGAACCTGCGTCTCTGGCGATGTGAGGCAGCAACTCTGCCGCCGCGCCACCATGCCGACCACTTTCCGTTTGTACAGCTCAGTGTGCAGGTTACACAGTCTCGGCATTAATTAATGCACCAAAGATAGACACTAGACTCTGGTTTACACTAACGGAAAGATAGGTCACGGCCCAAAAAGTCACCCATCCATGTTCTCCAGAGATGCCGCCTGACCCACTGACTTGCTCCAGCACTTTGTGTCATTCGTAGAGTGGGATTGAGGGACAATGCATGGTGTTTCATTGGGGCCAGCTGAATGATTGTGACTAAACCATTGATAATGATGATTATTTTATGCATGATCAAGCCAAGATTGGACAGGCAGCATCTCTGGAGAGAAGGAATGGGTGATGTTTTGGGTCGGGACCCTTCTTCAGACAGATGAAGGAGGCGGTCAGTCTGAAGAATGATCTCACTCATTCCTTCTCTCCAGCGATGCTGCCTGACCCGCCGAGTTACTCCAGCATTTTGTGCCTATCTTCGGTTTAAACCAGTATCCTCACTTCCTTCCTACACATTCATGAATGGACCTTTGCACTTAAATGACTGTGCAAATGCAGAATTCAAACAGCATGCAGCTTTGGGTCTGTCAACTCACCCCTCTCAATCATATGAATAAAGTCCAACTCTTCCACCGCCCTGAAGAATCTGCGACACACTTATATATTTAAGTTCAAAGTGTTTCCTGGTTGCAGAAAAAGGTTTTAATTATGCGCTCTAACCAACAATGAACCAATTCAACAGTGCACTAGTAGGGACCAGGGAGACCAGGGTTATACATATTTTCAATGCTCTTAGCACAGCATTAAATTGCTAAGTGACATGCAGACACTCTAACGCTTCTTTCACCTGTAACTGAGAAATGAGCAGAAGATGCCCGATGCTGTTCTCTCTGACAGTACATTGTGGCGTATACAAACAAGTGTTGCCTGAGGTCACTAAACAAGCAGCAAAATATATTATGTTTATCTCTTGTTCTCAGGTGTGTAGTTTAGTTTAGTTTAGAAATACAGAGCGGAAACAGGCCCTTCGGCCCACCGAGTCCGCACCGACCAGCGATCCCCTCACACTAACATTATCCTACACACACTAGGGACAATTCACATTTATACCAAGCCAATTAGTGTACAAATCTGTATGTCTGTGGAGTGTGGGAGGAAAGCGAAAATCTCAGATAAAAACCCACGGAGGTCGCAGGGGGAACGTACAAACTCCGTACAGACAGTACCTATAGTCAGGGTCGAACCAGGGTCTCTGGCGCTGCAAGGCAACAACTCTACTGCTGCGCCATCGTGCCTCCGTCTTAGAATGAGATGAACTCTGGTATAATATTTCTCCGTGTAGGAAGGATGCTGGCTTACACCGGCGGTAGACACATAGTGTGTGACTAACAGCATTTACTCCGGCATTTTGTGTCTATCGAAAATATTTTTTTTGCGCGAGAAGGAACTGCAGATGTTGGTTTACACTGAAAATAGACACAGAGTGCTGGAATGCTGGTCACCCCATCACAGGAAAGATTTGCAGGCTTTGGATAACGGTGCAGAGGAGGTTTATCGAGATGCTGCCGGGATTAGAGGGTATTATCTACAGGGAGAGGTTGCACAGACTTGGATTGTGTTATTGGCGAAGGTTCAAGAGAGACTTGATAGAAGTATATAAGATGATGTGAGGCATAGATAGGGTCGACAATCAGAACCTGGTTCCAAGAGTGGAAATGTCCACAGCATGGCTATTAGGCAAGAGGGGGAATGTTTAATGGAGATATGCGATGCAAGATTTTTACACAGAGTGGTGGAGGCCTGGAACATTCTGTTAGGGGTAGTGGTGGAGGCAGATACGATAGTGGCATTTAGTTTAAGAGGCATTTAGACAGGCACATGGAGGTGCAAGGAGCAGAGGGATATGCATCATGCACAGGCAAAAAGATCAGTTTAACTCTGCATCCTCTTTGGCACAAACATTGTGGGCCAAAGGGCCTATTCCTGCACTGTACTGTACTGTTTTATGTAACATGTGAAAAGACAGTCTGAACTTTAACTGCAGTGCTAAATCCTTGGCTATTTTTCTTAGCATTTACTGGTAGAAATAAACTTCAAAAATAACTTAGATGTGAAATGAAGAAGGCACAGTTGGAAGAGTTGCTGCCTGACAGTACCAGAGACCTTAGGTTCGATCCTGACCTCGGGCGCTGTCTGTCTAGAGTTTGCACATTCTCCCTGTGACCGTGTGGGTTTCCTCTGGGTGCTCTGGTTTCCTCCCACACTCTCTTCCTTAGCCATAGAGCGATACAGTGTGGAAACAAGCCCTTATGCCCAACTTGCCCGTACCGGCCAACATGTCCCAGCTACATTAGTCCCACCTGCCCACATTTGGTCCATATCCCTCCAAACCTGTGCTATCCATGTGCCTATCTGACTGTTTCTTAAATGTTGCGACAGTCACTGCCTCAACTACCTCCTCTGACAACTCGTTCCATACATCCACCACCCTGTGTGTGAAATTGTTACCACTCAGATTCCTATTCAAACTTTTCCCCTTCGCCTCACATCGATGTCCTCTGGTCCTCGATTCACCTACTCTTGGCAAGAGACTGTGCATTTCCCCGATCTATTCCTCTCATGGTTTTATTATCTTTCTTTAATTGAACGAAAGAACTTCCATTTTACCTGACAATCTGACCATACCATGTGTGAGATCATAACCATATCATTTCCACCGAGATTACTGTTTCAATTCAGCCTGGAACTGACTAAGATATCAGAAGGTCAGTTATCAATTACAACCATCACCGAGTGTGATACGAGTGTGTTCAATTGTGGACAAAAGAGATGTAATCTGATCGTGGAATGCACAATCACCAGTAGGAACCTTTTTTCAATGGATCAAACAAGTAATCAATGGGAATCCATTTTAAAGTAATTAGTGCAGCACAGGGAGAAAAAAATACTTGATTAAGGCTGAAAATAAAGTCAGCATTCATATAGAATTGGCAGGTTTTGTTGTATGAATGAACTCAAGCGATGCGGTAACAGTGTAACAGCATGCACAGTCATAATCGGCTAATGCAGATGCCACTGAAGAAAGTTCTCGACCCGAAATGTTACCTGTGTAGAAAGGAACTGCAGATGTCGAAGATAGACACAAAAAGCTGGAGTAACTCAGCTGGACAGGCAGCATCTCTGGAGAGCAGGAATAGGTGAGGTGGGACCCATTCTTCAGACTGAAAGTAGTTTTCTTCACTGTACCTCAGTACACGTGACGATAAACTAAACTCAAACTAATCTAAACTAAACTAAACTATACTAAAGGTAAGGCAGCATCCCTGGAGAACATGGATAGGTGATGTTTCGTGTCAAGACCCTTTTTCAGACTGAATATATGCTATGTTATTACGGTATGTGCAGGAAGGAACTGCAGGTGCTGGTTTCAACCGAAGATAGACACAAATTGCAAAATTCTGAAGAAGGGTCTCGGCCCAAAACGTCACCCTTTCCTTCTCTCCAGAGATGGGTGTGCCTGTCCCGCTGAACTACCGAAACATCAACTGTTCCTTTTTCCTTCAGAGTTGCAGCCTGACCCGCTGAGTTACTCCAGCACATTGAGTCCTTGCTGCTGCCAGTGATTTGCCATCAGTTTCCCTGTTGCCGTCTGTCTAAATACCTCCTCATGACTGTTTAAGGCTCTGTATATGTGATGTACTTCCCATTGCTTTAGCACCAGCTCGGATTAAAAACTTTGCGCCCATTCAGTCAGGAGTCAAGGGCGGCACGGTGGCGCAGCAGTAGAGTTGCTGCCTCACAGCACCAGAAACCCAGGGTTCGATCCTGACTACGGGTGCTGTCTGTATGGAGTTTGCACGTTCTCCCTGTGACCGCGTGGGTTTTAGTTTATTTTTTCGAGTTTAGAGATACAGTTTGGAAACAGGCCCTTCGGCCCACCGATTCCGTGCTGACCAGGCGATCCCCGCGCACTAACACCATCCTACACCAACTAGGAACAAGTTGTATTTTTACCGAGCCAATTTACCCACAACACCTGTATGCCTTTGGAGCGTGGGAGGAAACTGGAGATCACGGAGAAAATCCACGCAGGTCACGGGGAGAACAGAAAAACTCTGTACATACAGCACCCTTAGTCAGGATCGAGGCTGGGCCTCTGGTGCTGTAGGGCAGCAACTCTACCGCTACACCACCGTGCCACCCCTTTACTCCACGTGCTCCAATTTCTCCAACGTACCAAAGACCTGCAGATTGGTAGTTAATTGGCTTCTGCAAATTGTCCCTAGTGTGTGGGATAGAACTAGTGGCCACCATGGAGTGAGTGGGCCGAAAAAAAGCCTGTTTCCATGCTACATCTCTAAAACTAAAATTCTTTAAAAAAAAAAAATTTCCAATGCAATCAACCTCTGAAACAATTGTTTTGCAAATGCGCACATTTCCCTCAGAAGAAAACTAAAACCATTAGTGTCAGTTAATAGATTGGAGGAATGTGGGATGTATGACTCATGAGAAGTTGTCTATTCCGCAGCAAAGTCAATTTATTCAGCTAACAGTCTATTTAAGGAATAGAAAAGTAATCTCCAGCAAATTGCCTGAGTTTAAACAAGGGCTTCAGCCCTCCAAGTCCCTGCCAAGCATTGATCACCCATTTACTTTAGTTCTCTGTTATCCCACTTTCTCGTCCATTCCCTACACACTGAAGTCTCTGAGGTCTAAAGTAAAGTCTAACCACCCCCTGACTAACAAAATCTCCCCTCACCTCCATCCTAAAGGAACATCCTTTAATTCTTCATTGACATTTTTCCTCAACAACTTCACTAAAAATGGATTGTGATTGTCTCGGTAGAGCGTCATGACTAGAATTTTTCTATATATTTTTTTTACTTTACAGCTGAGGTCATTGCAGAGGATTCCAATTTAAAACAATATTTTTCAGATAGAGCAGGAGGAACCAGCCAGGTATTGTGTGCGTGCATCCATTCTTTGGCATACAGAAACAAGGAACCGCGTGGTTTTCTCCGAGGCCTTCGGTTTCCTCCCACACTCCAAAGATGCACAGGTTTGTAGGTTAATTGGCTTGGTATAATTTTAAATTGTCCCTAGTCTGTGTAGGATAGTGTTAGTGTGCGGGGATCGCTGGTCGACACGGACTCAGTGGGTCCAATAAATAATACTAATAATAAATACTTTATTGACCCACTCAGAGAAATTCAGATGTCCAGAAGCCAACAACCAACAAACCCACACAGAACAAAAGCAGACAAAAAATACATAAAATACAATATGGACAATACCTGAAAGCAATAAATACTTAAAAAGACCCAATAATTATCTATTAAAAATGCAAAGCATCCCCATACAGCCTAGCGGTCAGTATTATAAAATCTAATGGCTGCAGGGGTGAAGGATCTCCTGAACCGTTCCGTTCTACAGCACAGGGAGAGGAGCCGGTTGTTGTTCTGTGTGCTCTTTTGACCCTCCAGAATTTCATGGAGGGGGTGCCCGGAGTTGTCGAGGATGGCCTGCACCTTGCTGCTCATACGCCCCTCAAGCACATCGACCACCAGCACTGAGCTAGCTCGTTTTACTAGCTTGTCCAACTTCTTACTGTTTTTAGCAATGATGTTGTTGCCCCAGCAGACAACAGCAGAGAAAATGACACTTGCAACCACAGTATAGTAGAACAGGTACATCATGTCATTGCGCACATTGAGGGCTCTGAGCCTTCTAAGGAAGAAGAGTCTGCTCTGTCCTTTTTTATAGAGGGCATCGGTGTTGACTGACCAGTCCAGTTTGTTATCAAGGTGCACTCCCAGATATCTATATGTCTGCACCACCTCAATGTCCATCCCTGCAGTGTTAACCGGTTGAAGGGGGAGCTTGGACCAAACAGGTCCAAGGACCTGTTTCAGGGCTGTATCTCTAAAGTAAACTGAACGAAGATGATGGTTTACACAAAAGGATAAGATTAGATCATGACCCGAAAAGTCACCCATCCATGTTCTCCAGAGTTGCTGCCTGACCCACTGAATGAGTTACTCCAGCAATTTGTGTCATTCTTTGACACATCTAGAGTGGGATTGAGGAAAAAAGCATGTTGTTTCACTGGAGCAAGCAGAATGATTGTGACTAAACCATTGATAAGGATGATTATTTTATGCTTGACAAAGACAAAAATGCAGCATCTCTGGATAGAAGGAATGGGTGGCGTATCGGGTCGAGACCCTCCTTTAGACAGTCTGAAGAAGGGTCTTGACCAGAAACGTCACCCATTCCTTCTATCCAGTGATGCTGCCTGTCCTGCCGAGTTACTCTAGCATTTGTGACTATCTTTGGTTTAAACCAGCATCTGCAGTTCCTTCCTACAAAAAGACAAAAATAGTTTTGTTATTTTCCCAGTCAGAGAGACAGATATTATGCTCCATAATTCTGACATCTTAATAATGAGTGTGAGGGATGTTAAAGACTGGAAGTTGAGTGTTCGAGTCTCAGTTTATTTGGATTCTTTGGATTGTTTCATTTCATTGCTCCGGATCTAGATGAGAATCCAAAGGAAGAGAAAAATGATGGATTAATATCTATATTATTAAAAGTCTGATCTTGACCACTTCCTATTGTTCTGTATATTGATTTTAGAAAAAACGTTGCCACTTACGGCTGTGATTTTTGGCCATCTTACTCAGAGTTCCTCTCTGCTGCGCAGGACAAGAGGATTTTTCCCATCGATGAAAAATGAAAGTCATTAGTGTTTTAAAAATGTGGCCTTCTCTCCTGAAGGCTACGCCCCTTCCAGAGGGATTATAAAACCCGGAAGTGTTGAGTGCCTCAGTCAGTCTCTGCAAGATGGGGGAGCGTGAGGGTCACATCTCTCAGACTGAGCTGTGAATAACACTGAACACGTCTACTAAACTGTGAGTACTTAGTACTGACCACTCAGTGCCCTTAATGTGGTTTGAAAATATAGTTTGGAAATGCTAAAGCTGTGTTGGTTTTAGTTTGAAAATGCTAAAGCTGTGTTGCCTTTGGTTTGGAAATGCTAAAGCTGTGTCGCCTAATTAAAGTTGCCTTGCCTTCTATATAATTAAAAGTCTAATCTTGAACACTTCCTGTTTACGCTTTATATTGATTTGAGAAAGAACGCTACCACGTATGGCTGTGATTTTTGGCCATCTTACTCAGAGTCCCCCTCCGCTCATCAGGTGCCGAGGATTTTTCCCATCGATGAAAAATATAACAGTTATTCGTGTTTAACAAATGTTGAGATTCTCTCTCCTGTCAATCACGCCATGAAGGCCATGCCCCTTCTGGTGGGAGGGGGGAGGGACTATAAAACCCAGAAGTGTGGGCGTGGCTCAGCCTCTGCAAGATGGATGAGGGAGAGGTCACGACTTGCTGTCTTTAGTGGCCTTGCACCCTGCTTGAAGTGGTAAGAAACTGCACTTGAATTTGATGGCCTTGCACCCTGCTTGAAATGGAATTTCAAGGAATAGCCATGTCAACTGCCAGCCCACCAGCCGTGAGTGAGCTGCCAGCACAACAGGCTTGAGTGACTGAGCCGCCAGCCCAAGAATCCATTCGGCCCACAATGTCCATACTAGCCCTCTGGAAACCAGTCCCTTCAGCCCACAACACCCATACTAGCGCTCCAGAAAGCCCCCCCCCACTGGCCATCAATATTGGAATTGGTGGAGAGGTGGAATATTGCGTTGGGGGACCAGCCCTCCCATGTGATGCTGGGACCCAACGGGTCCCACTTAGTCTAGTTAGATATTAAATCTCAGTCAGCTTATGTCGAAGATGAAATGTTATGTTGTGTACAACAATAAATTCCCCTTATAATCGCATTAATAACACAGGAAAAGATCACAAGGAACTTCAGTGCAGTGAAGCCATGAAAGGAGATACCACACTGGACTTCTATAGACTACCATGCAAACTAAAATAAAGGGTGACACGGTGGCGTGGCGGTAAGGTTGCTGCCATACAGTGACAGAAACCCAGGTTCGATCCTGACCACGGGCGCAGTTTGTACGTTCTCCCTGTGAACCGCGTGGGTTTTCTCTGGGATCTGCAGTTTCCTCCCACACTCCAAAGACTTGAAGGTTTGTAGGTTAATTGGCTGGTAAAATTGTAAATTGTCCCTAGTGTGTAGCGTAGTGTTAACGTACGGTGTGATCGCTGGTTGGCGTGGACTCTGTGGGCCGAAGGGCCTGGTTCCACACTGTATCTCTAAATTAAACTATACAACTGCAATGTTTATTTGTCTTTATAGCTTTATAGCTTGTCCAAGTCTTTATAGCTTTTGCAAAGATAACAGTGTATTGGAGAAGGCTGACATACAGCAGATGGAAACTGGCTTCAGTGGCACTTGGGAATGTAAACCACATTTGGTTGACAAGTGCAAACATAGCATTATCTCCCTTGTATGTGACTAAAGTCCTTATTTAATAATGCAGGGAGTGGAAAACAAGCTATCTTTATTTGAAGTGGTTGTGAAATATAATCTGCATTCCGAGTTTGATCAGCCGAATTTAATTTATATTCTGCTTGTAGGTTCAATGTATCTGACCTGGGCATGAACAGTTTTAGTTTAGTTCAGGGATGCAGCGCAGAAACAGGCCCTTCGGCCCACCGAGTCCATGCCGACCAGCGATCTCCCCATACACTAGCACTATCCTGCACAGACTAGGGCCAATTTACAATTTACAGAAGCCAATTAACTTACTAACATGTATTTCTTTGGAGTGCGGGAGGAAACCGAGGCACCCGGAGAAAACCCACGCAGATCACAGGGAGAACATGCAAACTCCGTACTGACAGAACCCGTGGTCAGGATTAAAGCCGCGTCTCTGGCGCTGTAAGGCAATAACCCTACCGCTGCGCCACCGTGCCTCCCCTATACTATGATCCACCTCTATTTAGGTTTCCTAGAATTCCTGGGAGAAAATTCTTGCCAATAAAAAGATCCACAATTTGGAAGGGCGTTATCTTCTGTTGGTTTAAAATGAGATCTCCAAATATTTTGTCTCTTTTAAGCTTTGGTCCGTCAGAACCTCTGAATTTAATAGAAATAAATCTACTGTGTAAGAAGGAACTGCAGATGCTGGTTTACACTGAAGATAGACACAAAATGCTGGTATAACTGAGCAGGTCAGGCAGCATCTCTGGAGAAAAGGAATAGGTGGCATTTCAGGTCGATACCTTTCTTCAGACCCTGAAGAAAGGTCTTGACCCAAAAAGTCACCTAATCCTTAGATCATTAGAGACTTTAAAGACCACACACACACACACACACACACACACACACACACACACACACACACACACACACACACTCGCACCTGCACACACGCACACATTTGCGCACACGTACACACACACACTCACACGCGGTTTTGTGCTTATCCAATAACTCTCTCCCCACTGCTCTCACAACGGTCATTTGAGCAAAACAGGAAGAAACGGCAGGCAGCCCAGCGGAACAACGGATGACATCTCAGCACTTACACTGTGAGGAAGTAAGAGTTTCGGTTTTTGAAACCAAAGTATTTATTGACGGCATGAAACAATGGAATGGAGAAGAATAAATGCCTCTGGGGAAAAAGCAAACTAGATGACAGTGTAGATCAAAGTCACGCTGGCTTTCAACTTCCTCACTGTGGGACCTTTCCACGTAGTTTATTTTAGTTTAGTTTAGTTTAGAAATACAGCACAGAAACAGGCCCTTCGATCCGCACCGACCAGCGATCCCAGTGAACACTGTCCTACACACACAATGGACAATTTACATTTATACCAAGCCAATTGACCTACAAACCTGTACGTCTTTGTAGTGTGGGAGGAAGATCTCAGAGAAAACCCACTCGGTCACGGGGAGAACATACAAACTCCATGCAGACAGCACTTTTCGGATGTCCCACAATTTGCTGCTTTAGAATTTGGAAATACAGCGTGGAAACAGGCCCCTTGGCCTACTGAGTCCTCGCCGACCAATAGTACAACAAACCCATATATTCAGCAAACGGCAGCAATGATACAGAGAATGTTTGCATCTTAACAGATCAACATTTGGTGGTAATCTTCAGGAAATCCACAACAAAACTGGATTTTAGTCAGACCTGGTTGAAATAATCCTCATGCAATATATCAATGACAGTATTAAGTTTATTTATTGTCACGTGTACTGAGGTACAGTGAAAGGCTTTTGTAGCGTGCTAACTTACCTCGACGGTTATGCAATTTTTTTCCTTGTCGCATTTCCGTCCCCACCTGCAGCCTAACAACTTGGATTGGTGCGGCCTTTCCTGGAGACCGACCTGGAGCTTCAAGCCGCAGGCGCAGAGCGGACTTACCATCGCGGGATCTTTGGTTTCCTCCCACACTCCAAAGATGTACAGGTTTGTAGGTGAATTGGCTCAGTATAAATGTAAATTGTCCCCAGTGTGTGTGGGACAGCGTTAGTGTGCAGGGATCGCTGGTCTGTGCGGACTCATAGGGCCGAAGGGCTTGTTTCCATCTGTACCTCTGAACTAAACTATACTAAACCGGTGCAACAGTGGGTAATCAGTGGAGCGTTACAATTAATCTCGACATCCATTATTCATTCAGCTTCATCCAGCTTCAGCTTCAGGTTCGTTCAGCTGGAAATTAAGCTGTCTGCCCCTGAAATTGCCCAGAATTGCAAGGAAACAACAGCCCATGAAACCTTTGCCAGCTTTGGAGTGGAGATTAGTTAGCATCAGGAATCTGATTGAACATCACCACAAGGAACCCAACACTTTAGTGAACAGAAAAAAACTGTGTCCTCTTTAAATAACCAGACTGAAGAATCTTCATTGAGATGGTGGGTGGGGGGGGAATTTAATAGCAACCTGAGGGGCAACTTTTTCACACAAAGGGTTGTAGGTGTATGGCACGAGCTGCCAGAGGAGGTAGTCGAGGCAGGGACTATCGCAACGTTTAAAAAACATTTAGACATGTACATGGTTTATTGGATATGGGCCAAACGCAGGCTGGTGGGTAAAGTGTAGATGGGACATGTTGGTCGGTGTGGGCAAGTTGGGCTGAAGGGCCAGTTTCCAATCTGTATGAGTCTCTACGACTCTCTATGGCTTTGCAGTTGAAATTATATTGTAATACTTTGCGCAAATCCCAATCGGAAATTTGTACAGAATAGCGGAATCAGGAGAGATGTGGAAAAGATAAAATTAAAAAATTGAATAACCATAATAAAAACATCCAAGACTAATTAAATTCTGAGGGAATAAAATTCTCTAATTGGAAAATTAAATATTTAATGTCAGGTAGGTGGTTCTCCCACAGCATCACAAGTTGCAATCAGAGTGTAAATCCACAAATTGTATCCCAAATTGTCAATGGTTTGACAGGAGAGATTCATAAACATGAGGTCTAATGTGCATTATGGATTCATGGCTGTATTAGCGTGGAGGAGCAAGTATGACCATGTATCTCCATGTAATATGTGTGCACAATTGTGGCAGAAATTTGGATAATTCTTTCAATTTTTCTTTTATCACTTCATCCTTTTTTCTCAGGCACGCTAGAGTTGCTGCCTTACAGCGCTTGCAGCGCCGGAGACCCGGGTTCGATCCCGACTGCGGGTGCTGTCTGTACGGAGTTCGTACGTTCTCCCTGTGACCGCGTGGGTTTTCTCCGAGATCTTATGTTTCCTCCCACATTACAAAGACGTACAGGTTTGTAGGTGAATTGGCTTGGTAATAGTAAAAATTGTCCCTAGTGTGTGTAGGATGGTGTTAATGTGCGGGGATCGCTGGTCGGGGTGAAAGCAGTGGGCCGAAGGGCCTGTTTCCATGCTGTATTTTTGAACTATACTAACACTGTCCTACACACACCAGGGGCAATTTACAATCATGCCGAGCCAATTAACCTGCAAACCTGTACGTCATTGGAAACCCACACAGGTCACGGCGAGAATGTACAAACTCCGTACAGACGGCAACCACGGGCAGGATCGAACACGGGTTTCCCGCGCTGTAAAGGGCCTGTTCCATTTTCACGACCTAATTCACGACCTCTGGCGAGTTTGCCCTTGACTCGTACTCGCAGCATGGTCGTCACGAGGTCGTAGGTAGGTCGTAGGTACATCAAGTAGGTCGGGGCGTTTTTTCTAGCATGATGAAAAACGTCCACGAGTAAAAAAGGTCGTGATTTAGGTTGTGAAAGTGGGACAGGCCCTTTAGGCAGCAACTCTACTGCTGCGCCACCGTGCCACCCCAAACATGACACGATGTTGTATCTTTCTGACAAATATCTATTTAACTAGGACATAATTGTGCAACTAGTAGAACTGCTGCCGCACGGCGCCAGAGATCCAGGTTCGATCCTGACCTCAGATGCTGAATGTGTGAGGTTTGCACGCTCTCCCAGTGAACTCTTGAATTTTCTCTGACTTCTCCGGTTTCTGCCCACAGACTGTGGGTTGGTAGGTTAATTGGCCTCTGTAAATCGCCTCTAGTGTGCAGGGGAGCGGATGTGAAAGTGGCTTAACATAGAACTAGGCAGCTTGCACAGTCTGCAAGGAAGCGTATGTCAAATATCAGAAGAAGCATCAAATATCATTTTCAAGATATACACAAAATGCCGGAGTAACTCAGCAGGTCAGGCAGCAGCATCTCTGGAGTAAAAGAACAGGTGACGTTTCGGGTCGGAAGATCTTCTACTGACTGAAAATAGAGGTGGGGGGGGTGGAGTGTCTGAAGAAAGTTCTCGACCCGAAATGTCACCCATTCTTTCTCACCAGAGATGCTACCTGCCCCGTTGAGTTACTCCAGAATTTAGTGTCTTGTGGGGGGAATGAATACCTTGTAAGCGAGAAAAGGTCAGAACATCATTTCAACTGAATGGTGAGTTCACAAAGTCCACATCCTTATCGCCGTAAGCGGACATTGGCCTCTTTATTTTGGCACATTAACAACTGTTAAAAATAACAGTAATGCATTCTTCTTGGTTGTATCTAAAACAAGATTAGACAAATCCCTCAATGCTGTAGCAATGTAAGGAGAACATATTTATCTGTTACTGTACTTCACATTCTAATCTATGAGAGAATGTCATGTTGCAAATAGTTTTTAGTTATAGTCTAGTTTCAATAGACAATAGACAATAGGTGCAGGTGTAGGCCATTCGGCCCTTCAAGCCAGCACCGCCATTCAATGTGATCAGGGCTGATCATCCCCAATCAGTACCCCATTCCTGCCTTCTCCCCATATCCCTTGACTCTGCTATCTTTAAGTGCCCTATCTAGCTCTCTCTTGAAAGAATCTAGAGAACTGGCCTCCACCACCCTCTGAGGCAGAGAATTTCACAGATTCACAACTCTCTGTGTGAAAAAGCTTGAACTGTATACTGCAAAATGTCAACGGATAATCACCAAATGAAACAATAATCTAATAGCAGAGAGTTCCTCGTAGATTTACTGAATGAAATGTCCAGGTCTTTTCAAATAGTGCCTCGAACTTGTCAAACATAGCTGCACGGGTTCATGGAGTCACATTCTTTGGGTCCAATCCAAACTGTTAAGCTGAAAATCTAGGCTGACATTTCAGTTCAGTACAGGCGAATGTTCCTGCAATATCATAACAACGGCATTTAAAGACAATTTTGCCCCTGTCCCACTTAGGAAACCTGAACGGAAACCTCTGGAGACTTTGCGCCCCACCCAAGGTTTCCGTGTGGTTCCCGGAGGTTCCTGTCAGTCTCCCTAATGGTCGAAAGTGGTTTCCGTTTTAAAAATCTGTAATTCTTTAGTCGAAGCCGGTTGCGATGCTAGTTGAAGGTGGTTGCTGGAGGACAAAGACCTCCGGGAACCTCCGGGAACCGCACGGAAACCTTGGGTGGAGCTCAAAGTCTCCAGAGGTTTCCGTTCAGGTTTCCTAAGTGGGACAGGGGCATAAGACACAAAGTGTTGGAGTAACTCAAGCAGGTCAGGCAGCATCTCCTGAGAAGAAAGGATGGGTGACGTTTCGGGTCAGGACCCTTCTTCAGACTGCGTAATTCATTAGACTCAACATCTACAGCGCCCAGCTACTCAGATCTCAGTTACGTTTAGTTTATTGTAACGTGTACTGAGGTACAGTGAAAATCTTTTGTTGCGTGCTATTCTGAAGAGCTTGAAGAAGGGTCCCGACCCGAAACGTCACCTATCCATGCTCTCCAGAGATAGACACAAAAAGCTGAAATAACTGAGCGGGACAGGCAGCATCTCTAGAGAGAAGGAATGGGTGACGTTTTGGGTCAAGGCCGTTCTTCAGACTGGTTAGGGATAACGGAAACAAGAGATATAGATGATGATGTAGAGAGATAAAAAAGAATGAATGAAAGATATGCAAAAAAGTTACAATGATAAAGGAAACAGGCTGTTTGTTGGGTGAAAAACGAGAAGCTGGTGGGATTTGGGTGGGGGTGGGATAGAGAGAGAGGGAATGATGGGGGGTACCTGAAGTGCGAGAAATCAAAATCATACTACTGGCCTGTAAGGTGCCCAAGAGAAATATGAGATGCTGTTCCTCCAATTTGCTTTTAGCCTCACTCTGACAATGGAGGAGAGCTAGAACGGAAAGGTCTGTGTGGGAATCGGAAGGAGAATTAAAGTGTTTAGCAACCGGGAGAACAGGTAGGTTCAGGCAGCATGAACATGAGCGAAGGTGTTCATGCTGCCTGATACGCCCGAGTAATGCCCCTGTCCCACTTAGGAAACCTGAAGGGAAACCTCTGGTGACTTTGCGCCCCACCCAAGGTTTCTGTGCGGTTCCCGGAGGTTTTTGTCAGTCTCCCTAATGGTCGAGAGTGGTTTCTGTTTTAAAAATTGGTAATTTTTTAGTCAACGCCAGTTGCGATGCTAGTTGAAGGTGGTTGCCGGAGGTCAAAAACCTCCGGGAACGTCTGGGAACCGCACGGAAACCTTGGGTGGGGCGCCAGTCTCCAGAGGTTTCCGCTCAGGTTTCCTAAGTGGGACAGGGGCATTGCTCCAACACTTTGCGTCCAGCAGTTTTTGTCTTATTTTGGTTGAATCTGCCAATGGAGATGACCTTTTTTCTCCATTAGGGGGAGTGCTGAGAAACAATAGGCTTCTGTCATTGTTAAAGGCTTCTGAACGGCTTGGTAATATTTCCTGAAATTCTATGCAATAAAACTTAAACAATTAAAAAGAATTATGGTGCATAAATAAAATAATATGTTAACATTCTAGCAAACAATTAAATGACAGATGAACTTACCTATCTCTCCAGGTTTTTAGACTTTAGACCTTAGAGATACAGCGTGGAAACAGGCTCTTCAGCCCACCCAGTCCACTCCCACCAGTGAACACCCCGTACACTAGCACTATCCTACGCACTAGGGACAACTCATACTTTTACCAAAGCCAATTAACCTACAAACCTGTGCGTCTTTGGAGTGTGGGAGTAAACCAGAGCACCCAGAGAAAACCCACGCTGTCACAGGGAGAACGTATAAACTCCGTAAAGACAGCACCCGTAGTCAGGATCGAACCCGGGTCTCTGGCACGGTAAGGCAGCAGCTCCACCGCTGTGTCACTGTGTGACTTCATGAGCTAAATCAGAGGGAAGTTATGAGCATATCACATCCAGAGGGTGTACAGAGAAGGTTCACCAGACTGATTCCTGGGATGTCAGGACTTTCATATGAGGAAAGACTGGATCGACTTGGCTTGTACTCGCTAGAATTTAGAAGACTGAGGGGAGATCTTATAGAAACTTACAAAATTCTTAAGGGGTTGGACAGGCTTGATGCAGGAAGATTGTTCCCGATGTTGGGGAGGTCCAGAACAAGCGGTCACAGTCTAAGGATAAGGGGGAATTCCTTTAGGACCGAGATGAGGAAAACATTTTTCACACAGAGAGTGGTGAGTCTCTGGAATTCTCTGCCACAGAAGGTAGTTGAGGCCAGTTCATTGGCTATATTTAAGAGGGAGTTAGATGTGGCCCTTGTGGCTAAAGGGATCAGGGGGTATGGAGAGAAGGCAGGTACAGGATACTGAGTTGGATGATCAGCCATGATCATATTGAATGGCGGTGCAGGCTCGAAGGGCCGAATGGCCTACTCCTACACCTATTTGCTATGTTTCTATGTTTCTATGTTTCTATACTGTTCGTTCGCTCGTGTGTCAGACGATGTAGCTCGCTGTTGGCTTCCGTCGTCGTCCAGAATTGACAGAATTGGTCGCCCGACATGCCCGAGTGCATCGTGTCGTCATTTCCGGGGATCTCCATGAGGCTACTTCTGTCATGATCCCCACATCCGTACCACAAAGGGTAAACACAAAAAGCTGGAGTAACTCAGTTGGACAGGCAGCATTTCTGGAGAGAAGGAAAGGGTGACATTTTGGGTCGAGACCCTTCTTCAGACCCAAACCCACCTTGACCCGAAATGTCACCGATTCCTTCTCTCCAGAGATGCTGCCTGCCCCGCTGAGTTACTCCAGCTTTTTGTGTCTATCTTCGGTTTAAACCAGCATCTGCAGTTCCTTCCTTCATATGCCACAAAGGGGCCAGTCTAGATCAAATCGTCAGATTCCATTAATGAAAGCACATTGGCTAATCAGCTGGATTTTAATGATAACTGATAATTATGTGACCACTGAGTTAAATTATTCAGATTTTTAAATTATTGATAATGGTATTTTTTTTAATTAATTTGAGCTGTTTAGAACCAATAATTTCAAATCTTCATCAAAATATATTTAGGAGGCTGATTCACCTACTCTTTTTTTTGTGGTGCAGCTGGTGGAATTGCTGCCTTACAGCGCCAGAGACCTGGTTCCATCCCGACCTTGGGTGCTGACAGTGTGGAGTTTGCGAGTTCTCCCTGTGACCGAGTGGGTTTCCCCTGGGTGCTCCGGTTTCCTACCACTTCCCAAAGACATGCAGGATTGGAGGTTAATTGTCCTCTGTAAATGACCCCTATTGTGTAAGGAGTGGATGAGACAGTAAGATAACACAGAACTAGTGTGAACAGCTGTTTGATGGTTAGCAAGGACTCGGTGGGCCGAAGGGCATCTTTCAACATATCAATCAATGTTAAATGGTCATATCTGCTGCTTATTTCTTCTAATTAGTCATTCAGGATTGGTTGCTTTTTCAGAGTTTTTTTTACCATCTTATAGCCAACACCATTCCTTGGGATACCTTCCATTTAGCTTCGTTTGTTTGGTGTAATTTTAATTGAAGGCACTCAGCAGAGCTTGATGGTAAACTATCGATAGTAAATGGTGACATTGTGGCGTCAGCCTATACACGGGCCACTTATGGTCGAACCCTCGTCAGGAAGTACGAGGGCTGGCACGAGACGTCATGGGCTAGAGGAAGTGTCCTGGTACTTAAGGTTATCTCACCTCGAGACCTAAGCAGTCCACCGGTAGCTGAGCCCAAGAGAACAGCCTCGCTCAGCTACAGCAGCAATGATAATATAGTTAGTGGAACAACCTAGCGTATAGAACCTGAAGAAACTGCTGTTTGAACCTGCCTGACGTCTGGCTTTATTCACCGCGTCTGGTGCCGCTACAACCTGGGCATTAACAATGTTAATACCAGATGTAAGACTTCCAACATAATTAAATGCTGAATGATTTCCCGTAGCTTTACTCTAGGTGAAATATTATGGCATAATGGAAAAACATATTGGCATAGGGAAGTGAGTTCAAATAGTGTTGAGAAAGGAGTTAAGAATCTAGCCATTTATGGAGTGTATAAGTATGGAATTATAGTTTGGGATATGCAGGGAATGGATGGATATGGACTACATGTAGTGAGATAAGTGATGGTCTTGGCATCATGTTAGACTAGATGTTGTGGGCAAGGGCTTGTTTCTGTGTTGTATTGTTTTATATTCTGGACTTAGGCTGAAGGAGAGTCCTTTCTGTTCTTTGGAGGCATTGAGATAGGGTGTCTGCAAATTTGTGACTACAGTAAACCCTCGCTATAACGGACCAAACGTTAAGAGTGTTGGTGTCCATTTTTGCTATAACCGATGAGGGTTTAACCCAAAGCTGAGTGGGAAGAAGCCCAATGCAGGGGAAATAAAATCAGGGGGAAATTCACAGGCCGGGGAACCACAGAGCTCTCGGCCCCGCACGCTGGGGGCGGGCCCGGTACTCATGCCACCTTCACGCTGCTCGCTCTCCCCGCTCCCACAACCAGAAGCTCGTGGCAAATGGTGCCAGTTCATTGGGTAACTGGTGGAAGTGGGGGAGCGGTGCAACGGGAAGCCTCGGTCCGCTATAACCGGCCTCCGTTATTTACTGGTCCACTATTGCGAGGGTTTACTGTAATACAGGAGAATAAGTTCTGAAGCACCGCTGTACTTTCTAGGATCTGGACCCATGGTGGAAGAGGTCCTGCACAGTAATAACATTTCCTTCTGGCCAACAGCAATAGGCATGGAAGGTGAGGAAGTGGCCTTACGGAGTGTTTGTCAGATGGAGATCTGCAAGGATTGCAGGGGTGACAAAGGAGAGGAAAGTGTCTGAAAATGGAGCCCACCATGAGATTCGCCATAAGATGGGATCTCCCCCATGAGGAGGAACTTTTGTAGGCAGAGGGTGGTGAATCTGTGGAATCTATTGCCACGGATGGCTGTGGAGGCCAAGTCAATGGGGATTTATCGCAGTCGCTGCCTCAAAAAGGCTGGCAGTATCATCAAAGACCCACACCATCCTGGCCACACACTCATCTCCCTGCTACCTTCAGGTAGAAGGTACAGGAGCCTGAAGACTGCAACGACCAGGTTCAGGAATAGCTACTTCCCCACAGCCATCAGGCTATTAAACCTGGCTCGGACAAAACTCTGAACATTAATAACCCATTATCTGTTATTTGCACTTTATCAGTTTATTTATTCATGTGTGTATATATTTATATAATGGTATATGGACACACTGATCCATTTTTGTAGTCAATGCCTACTATGTTCTGTAGTGCTGAAGCAAAGCAAGAATGTCATTGTCCTGTCGGGAACACATGACAATAAACTCACTTCAACATGAACTTGAACTATTTTGAAAGCAGATATTAATAGCTTCTTGATTAGTAATCAAAAGACTATTTCAGTATTTGGGTATGATAACTCAAAGTACAGATAATATTCCCACTGAAGAAAGCTCCTGACAAAATGTGTTCAAACACAGTCATATGATTTTTTTCAAACCCGTAATAATTTGATGCAAATATCACCATTGAACTCTCAAATCCAGTGGGGTTTTTATTTGAATTGTGATGGTATATGCTGGAACGGTGTCTTGGCACCTCCAAAAAGTTAAAAAGTAGATGTTCAAATTATTACAGGTTTTCGGATTGCAAAAAGTTCACTAAAGTTAAAAAAAAAAACTAATTAAATTAGTCGGTTTGGCACTTAAGCAAACAGCTTTTAAGATGACACCCACTGTAGATACCAAGGGATGATATGTGTATGGTTTCCTCCTGGTCCTACAAAAAAGCTCTGCTCATATTCACAAACATTTATCACACTTTTACAAAAATAAGAGTTAAAACAAGCTGATCATTTTCAGTTTACCTGCGGACAGAAGTTCTACTTCACTTCAGGAGTTATACAATTTATACGGAAAGAAAGTTAGTTCAACGTCTATTGACCCGAGCTGTATTTAGAAGCAATTAGACTCCAACTGATGTGGGAAGGCAATATAATTACATATTATGTATTAAAGGGACACATTAATTTTTGCACAGCTATACTTTAGCAACAGCATTACAAGCTGAGTGTTACACTTTACAATTCTCCTGTCCGTATACAACAATTGAATGTGTCACTTAACTTGATGAGATCCAATGGTTCTTTATTTGCATAATTAAAATATCACTAACCGAAAATTGTCTGCTATGTTTTCTAGCATATACAGTGGCTTGCAAAAGTATTCATACCCCTTGAACTTTTCCATATTTTGTCACGTTACAGCCACAAACGTAAATGTATTTTATTGGGATTTTATGTGATAGACCAACACAAAGTGGTGCATAATTGTGAAGTGGAAGGAAAATGAAACATGGTTTCCAAATTTTATTACAAATAAAAAACTGACAAGTGTGGCGTGCAAAAGTATTCTGTGGACAGATTCTCTCACCTGAGTTGTGGATCTCTGCAGCTCCTCCAGAGTTACCATGGGCCTCTTGGCTGCTTCTCTGATTAATGCTCTCCTTGCCCGGCCTGTCAGTTTAGGTGGACGGCCATGTCTTGGTAGGTTTGCAGTTGTGCCATACTCTTTCCATTTTCGGATGATGGATTGAACTGTGCTCCGTGAGATGTTCAAAGCTTGGGATATTTTTTTATAACCTAACCCTGCTTTAAACTTCTCCACAACTTTATCCCTGACCTGTCTGGTGTGTTCCTTGGGTTTCATGATGCTGTTTGTTCACTAATGTTCTCTAACAAACCTCTGAGTCTTTCACAGAACTGCTATATTTATACTGAGATTAGATTACACACAAGTGGACTCTATTTACTAATTAGGTGACTTCTGAAGGCAATTGGTTGCACTGGATTTCATTTAGGGGTATCAGAGTAAAGGGGGCTGAATACTTTTGCACGCCACACTTTTCAGTTTTTTATTTGTAAAAAATTGTGAAAACCATGTATCATTTTCCTTCCACTTCACAATTATGCGCCACTTTGTGTTGGTCTATCACATAAAATCTCAATAAAATACATTTACGTTTGTGGTTTTAACGTGACAAAATGTGGAAAAGTTCAAGGGGTATGAATACTTTTGCAAGCCACTGTAGACTCCTAATTATGGGATGTTTAGAAGAAATATTTAATCTCACCGATATAAGACGACAACCTCCGCCATCTTGAAACAATCATTTTAATTAGTCTTCAAAAATGCTAATCTCATAACGGTGACATTGGGAAGACACAAAATGCTGGAGTTACTCAGTGGGACAGGCAGCATCTCTGGAGAGAAGGAATGGGGGGCGTTTCGGGTCGAGACCCTTCTACTCTCCAGAGATGCTGCTTGTCCCACTGTTACTGCAGCAAGGGTCTCGACTCAAAACATCACCCATTCCTTCTCTCCAGACATGCTGCCTGTCCCGCTGAGTTACGCCAGCGTTTTGCGTCTATCTTCAGTTTAAACCAGCATCTGCAGTTCCTTCCTACACATACTGTAATAACATACTGTAGCATATATCCAGTCTGAAGAAGGGTCTTGACCCAAAAATTTAGTCTGATGATGGGTCTCGACATAAAACGTCACCTATCTACTGTATGTTCTTTAGGGATGCTGTCTTACCTTTAGTTTATTTTAGTTTAGTTTAGTTTGAGTTTAGTTTATTGTCACTTGTACTGAGGTACAGTGAAGAACTTTTGTTGTGTGCTAACCAGTGGAAAGACAACACATGAACGCAATGGAGGAACCCACAGTGTCCAGAAACATGATGAAGGGAATAATGTTTAATACCAGTAAAGGCCAATAGTTAAAGGTTTTCAATGAGGAGCACCGATGATCAGCTGTTACTCCAACATTTTGTGCCCTTCAGCGAACATTCAAACTATTCACAGATTCAATCATGTGAGAAGTTAATGATTGCTCATCACAGCAACCATCTTGACAGAGTAAAGTCAACAAACGATAGTCACAGGCAGGGCCTGAATGAAATTGGGGACTTGGTGTTTTGACTGTAAGCTTTTTTCTAATTATGATGATATATGCCATGGATGGCAAGAACCTTAACAGCTCAGATGTGCAGAGATATCTTGGGCTCCAGGTCCATGACTCATTGGAAGTGGCAACACAAGTAAATAAACTAATAAAGGAGTATGATATGCTTGCCTTCATTTGTCGGGACATTAGCGTAAGTCAGGAAGTCGTGGTGCAGCTCCATAAGACTATGGTTAGGCCGCACTTGGAGTATTGCGTACAGTTCTGGTCGCCCCGTTACACGAAGGATGCGGAAGAGGTTTACCAGA